>JARHVA010005518.1:460000-510000 GCA_037957365.1 Torreya grandis
ATTTTATAACTTTTAATGTTAAGTGGAATATTAAATAATATACACCTTATTATTTTAAATGTTGTGGATGAATCCTTTTTTTTTATTGACTATATTTTATAAATAAGACATTAATTACCCATGGTGTAAGGGATTTAGTGTGGGGGTCATTGGGTTGAGCAAGTGGTGAGTAGCATGGAGGTCAATGACATGGGAAGAGAAAAAAATAAAATCAACTTAGTTGAGAAAGAAGGAAAAATGCATCAAGGAAAATGAAGAAATATGTTAGGTATGTTGGGGATCAACCAACAATATGATTACACTTATGAAAGCAATAAACCGCGGAATTAAATCAGATAGATAAGTAACTAGAATCAGATAATAGCAAAGAACAAGAGATACAAGAAACCACCCTGAAAACTTGTATTAAACTCTTTACAAAAAGAATACAATTGAAGAAACTTCTTTCTTCCACACCTCTCTCAGATGCACAAGATCTCTCTCTAGATCTCTATCCCTCAAGAGCTCTCTCTCTCAAGTACAATCAACTCCAACAACCTAGATTGATAAAACTCTGTACTATTCTTCAACATTCACATACGATGAACTACTACAATAATCACACTAAGCTAAGAAGATCTAATTCTACATATAGAATTAGGAGACTTGAGCATGCACTTACAACCAACAGTTAAGCCTCTTGAACAAGGGCTCTAAAAAAAATCTTACTAATAACAGAAATGCAAACTTAAGATTAAGACTTAAACTCATCATGCAAATACTTGGTTCTGTCCTCAGAAATAGCATTCTGGACGCATAGGTAACCAATGCCGGTTCCTGCCTGCTTGCTTGTGACCGATGTCGACTGATCCTCTACTAACGCCAGGATCTCTTCAACTGCACCAGACTGATGTTGGTCGCTCCTGACCGATGCTGGTGACTGTGTAAACCTGCAACTTTGATAATGCGCTCATATGTGAATCTTTTAGGCTCCACACCTTAACAATCTCCCACTTGGAGATAAACAGCTGCACCAGTACTTGTACAGCAACATCTTCTAGCTCCTCCATCTTCAACTCAATCATGAAGACCAATAGAAGTTGAATGAAGATTCAACTTCTCCTTTGTAACCGGCTTGGTTAACATATCAGCAGGATTCCTATCTATATCGATCTTCTCCAGCTTCAAATCACCATCTTCTAATACCTGCCGTATGAAGTGGTACCTTAGCTGTATGTGCTTGGTTCTTGAATGAAAGGCTAAATTCTTAGCCAAATGGATTACACTCTGACTGTCACTATATAATCTGTAACTCTCATGCTCCCTTCCAAGCTCATCCATGAACTGTGTCATCCATATCATCTCTTTGCTAGCCTCTGTGGCTGCAATATACTCTGCTTCTATAGTTGACAAGGCAACAACCTTTTGCAACTTTGATATCCAGCTAATCGCCGTTCCACCTACAGTGAAAATATAACCTGTGGTGCTCCTCTTGCCATCCAAATCACCTGCCATATCTAAATCTACATAACCATGTAGAGAAGTATCTAAACCTCCATAGCACAAGTGCCTACTGCTAGTTCCTCTCAGATATCTGAGGATCCACTGAACTGCTTTCCAATGTTCCTTTCTTGGATTGGCCATATACTTAATTACCACTCCCACTGCTTGGGCAATATCTGGTCTAGTGCACACCATTGCATACATCAAACTCCCTATTGCGGAAGAATATGGAACCTTGCTCATGTACTCTACCTCATCATGTGAATTAAGACATTGTTCTTTACTCAACTTAAAATGTCCAGCCAAAGGTGTGCTTATCGATTTTGTATCCTGCATATTGAACCGTTTCAACACCTTGTCCACATAATCCTCTTGAGACAATATCAACCTGTGATTTTTCCTGTCTCTCTTAATGCTCATGCCAAAGATTTTATTTACTGCTCCCAAATCCTTCATAGCAAAAGTTTGAGCTAATTTAACCTTAAGCTCAGAGATATCCTGCATGTGTGATCCTGCAACCAGCATATCATTTACATACAATAATAGAATAATATATCTACCATTATCCAATCTCTTAAAATACACACAATGGTCAGATTGACACCTACTGTAACCATGCTCAGTCATAAACCTGTCAAACTTTAAATACCACTGTCTAGGAGCTTGCTTGAGGCCATACAAGCTTTTCTTCAATCTGCACACTAACTTCTCCTTACCTTTGACCTCAAATCCTTTCGGTTGTTCCATATAAATTTCCTCATTCAAATCTCCATGAAGAAATGTTGTCTTAACATCTAGCTGCTCAAGATGCAAATCCTCAACAGCAACGAAAGACAGTACAATCCGTATAGAAGTCATTTTAACAACAGGAGAAAAAATCTCACCAAAATCAATACCTGGATTTTGTGCAAATCTTTTCACTACCAATCTGGCCTTATATCTCATATGTCCATTCTCACCTTCTTTCAACCTGTAGGTCCATCTGTTCTTTAGTGTTCTCTTACCAGCTAGCAGTTCAACCAAATCCCATGTTTGGTTCTCTCTTAAGGACTCCATCTCCTCAACCATGCCATGCTCCCACTGACTCTTGGACTCCACCTGTATTGCTTCTTCAAAACTCTCTGGTTCTCCACCATCAGTTAGCAATAAATTGAATAATGAAGGAGAATATCTAATTGGAGGCTTACTTACCCTTTCTAACCTCCTGATGGGTGTCTGAGACTCGTTCACAACACGCTGTCCACCCAAATTCTTTGACAATGACTAACCTCGGTCACCTCTAGACCTGTTACTGGCCGACACCAGTTCTGCCTGATCGACGCCGGTGCCTGTCCTGCCAACATCGGTCTCTGTATGACAGACATTGGTTTTTGTTCTGCCAACGCTAGTTTCTATCCTGTCGACGTCAGTCTCTGTGTTTTCCTACAAGTGATTATTTATTTTTCCTGTGAGCTCATTTTGGACCATCACCTCGTCTAATTCACAATTGCTCTGCCCAGATTGATTCAGCTTCTTCAGCTGATCACTATACATCACTTTTACATTGAAAACAATGTCACGGCTCCTAATTATCTTGTTAGTTCCTAGATTCCAAAATCTGAAACCAAAATTATCTGAGCCATAGCCAATAAATGTGCACCTCATAGACTTAGCATCCAACTTTTTTCTATTTTCCTTATCTAAGTGCACACAGGCTTCACAACCAAAAACTTTGAGAAAAGAGAGATCTACCTTTTTACCTGTCGAAGCCTCTTCTGGAATTCCACCATCCAGAGCTGTAGAGGGTCCTCTATTAATCAGGTACACTACAGTGTCAACAGCTTCTGCCCAAAACTCTAAGGGCAAACCAACATGCAATCTCATACATCTTGCACGCTCCATAATTGTTTTGTTCATCCTTTCAGCAATTCCATTTTGCTGAGGTGTCCTTGGAACCGTCCTTTGCCTACGGATTCCATGCATGTAACAATACCAGTTGAACTTATAACTATAGAACTCTCCACCATTGTCAGATCTCAGGCACTTTAATCTTTTGCGTGTTTCATTCTCAACCATAGCTTTCCAAATCTTAAAAGTCTCAAATACATCAGATTTCTTCTTAATACAGTATATCCATACCTTTCTTGTATCATCATCTATGAACAAAACATAGTACTGTGATCCTCCAATAGAAGCTACCTGAGCCAGTCCCCACACGTCTGTGTGAACAAGCTGCAACTTATGCTTCTTCTTTGTAGACCCAGTCTTGAGAAAACTAACCCTTTTCTGTTTTCCAAATACACAGTGCTCACAAAATTCTAGATCCATGCTTTTCAAATCTGAAAGCTTACCTTTAGACTTAAGAATTGACATCCCCTTCTCACTCATGTGGCCAAGCCTTGAGTGCCACAATTTTGCATCCACATCTGAAGTAGATAATATAGAAGGAGAATTGTTAGTAACACAATTATACAAATAGAGAGTACCTACTCTCTTACCTCTGGCCATAACAAGTGCACCCTTGGTCACCTTTCAAGATTCTGCTATGAGAGTTACTATACAACCCTCATCCCCTAACTTTCCTGTAGAAATCAAATTTCTCTTCAAGCTAGGAACATGCATAACTTCTCTCAACACCCATGTGTTGCCATTCTACATTTTCAGCTGCACTTTACCTTTGCCAATAATCTTACAAGGCTCATCATCCCCTAGATACACTATTCCAAAATCTCCATTTATATAGTCACAGAAATATTCCCTATTAGGGGTAGCATGAAAAGATGCACTAGAATCTAACACCCAAGATTCTATATTATTATGCAAAGATAATATTAAAACATCTTGTGCAATACCTGCAACCTTTGCTTCTTCTTTTTCTTCATGCTGAATGTCCTCCTTAGGCTTTGACCAGCAATCTCTGCTTATGTGCCCCATCTTTCTACAATTCCAGCATTGTGGCTTCCTGCCATTTTTGGATTTGGATCTACCTCTCCCCTTAGACTTAGATCTTGATCTCCCTTTCTTGCTCTTCTCTTTTTGCCTTCCCCTGCTCTCAAAACTTAAAGCATTCCCAGATGTCTCTTCTGTGCTTTTCCTGTGAGTTTCCTCATTCAAGATAACACTAACAACATCCTCTACTTTTAAAATATTTGATGCAGATGTAGTATTGCTAACTACCATTACTAAGCTATGCCAGCTTTCAGGCAAAGAAGATAATATTAAAAGAGCTTTTATTTCATCATCAAATACAATTTTGACTGAACTTAATTGATTTACAATACCATGGAAATCATTCAGGTGATTAGATATAGATCCACCTTCCTGCATATGCAAATTAAATAGCTGCTTCATAAGATATACCTTATTAGAAGCTGAGGATTTTTCGTACAAATTTGCTAAAGTAGTCACCAACTCTACCGTTGTTTTTGCCTATGATAAATTAGATATCAAAGTAGATGTTAGACTCAGTCTTATAGACCCCAGATCCTTTCTGTTAAGAACTTCCCATTCTTCATCCTCCATGTCTATGGGCTTCTTTCCAATCCCACCTAACGGTAAGTATAGATCTTTCTGATACAGATAGTCCTCTATCTGCATTCTCCAATATTGATAGTTTTTGCCATTGAACTTCTCCATTCTCAGTTTACTTTCATCTGCCATTGCTTCTCCCACTCAAATATAAATCCATGCAAAAACTCCTGTGAGCAACCTATAATCAATACACACTACGTAGATCTGAACCACCTGTTAATGAACCTGAGCTTTGATACCAATTATTGGATATCAAACTCTAAACCTACAACCAAGGATCTGATACCACTTGTTGGGGATCAACCAACAATATGATTACACTTATGAAAGCAATAAACCATGAAATTAAATCAGATAGATAAGTAACTAGAATCAAATAATAGCAAAGAACAAGAGATACAAGAAATCACCCTGAAAACTTGTATTAAACTCTTTACAAAAGGAATACAATTGAAAAAACTTCTTTCTTCCACACCTCTCTCAGATGCACAAGATCTCTCTCTAGATCTCTATCCCTCAAGAGCTCTCTCTCTCAAGTATAATCAACTCCAACAACCTGGATTGATACAACTCTGTACTGTTCTTCAACATTCACATACGATGAATTACTACAATAATCACACTAAACTAAGGAGATATAATTCTACATATAGAATTAGGAGACTTGAGCGTGCACTTATAACCAACAGTTAAGCCTCTTGAACAAGGGCTCTAAAAACAATCTTACTAATAATAGAAACATGAACTTAAGACTAAGACTTAAACTCATCATGCAAACACTATGTTTTGTCCTCAGAAATAGCATTCTGGACGCACAGGTAACCGACGCTGGTTCCTACCTGTGACCGATGTCGACTGATCCTCTGCCGATGCCGGCATCTCTTCAACTACACTAGACCGACGTCGGTCGCTCCTGACCGATGCCGGTGATTGTGTAAACCTGCAACTTTGGTAATGCACTCATATGTGAAGCTTTTAGGCTCCACACCTTAACAAGGTAGTTGTTTGGGAAAGTAAAGGCGAGTAGATGGTGGTGTAATGAAGGAGAAAAAAGACACAGAGGGTGATAGCTTGGCAGGAGGATGGAACACATTATCAAGATATGAGAGGTATGGAAAAGTCATAAGGGATACAGAGGTGGGTTAGAATGAAATAATAAAGGGAGATTGATAAGGAAGGTAGATGCAGAGAAAGTGGGGAAGAAGGAATGGATAAGGAAGAAAATGGTGTCAAAAATAGACAATGATGAGATAAGAATGAAGATGAAGTGCCAGTGACAGGGAAGAATAGAAAAATGTGTGGAGTAAGGAGAGATAAACCACATACGTAAAGAAAAGATGAAACATAGAGGGAAGGTAGAAGGAAAGGTAGGGTTGGAGTTTTGGTACTAGGCACAAAATTTAATCTCACAGTAGAATGTGTTACCATCATTTTGTTAACAACTTATTGATATCCTTGGGACCTCTTTCCTTCATTAAGAGTAAGTTTTTAATTCATATCCTGTTGTTTTCTTGATTGAAAAATGACCAAATGGATAATTTTTTTTATTAATATGATTATGAGATGACATATAAATTTATCATTAAAATTTATTGGCTATTCCACCTGATGATTTGGTTACTCTTATAAACTTCCCTATATGATTAAATTATTGTGTGTATATATCCATTCCATTATGCAAATGTCTTGATTTGGGAAATTAAATCCTTGCTATTATATTTCTTTTGGTTGGATAAAAATTTAACCGTTGACCACTAAATAATAATAGGTTATGTCACTTGACTGTATAATTTTAAAATAAATAGTTTGGTTTGAAGCCCTTACACTTTATTACCCACAATATCTGATCACTAAACTTTACTATGTTATAACTTACACCACCTAGATATATATATGATGGACACCAAACCCCTTTTTTGGAAACGACCATATAATTGGTATGGATGGTTCATTGATATAATGGAAAAAAGGCCCTGGGATCTTATTTAAACTGTATGTTAACATGGATCATGGACATTATAGTTATCTAAATCCACCACTCAATATAAATTATTAGAACAAATATTTAATGGATGTTTTATATTCTTCATGATTGAATAATTTTATTTGGGGTTTATATCCAAGATTATGGCTAAAGTTCTATTTTGAAACATTTAATTAATTATCCATGTAAAAAATCAGATGTAGAGTAACTTAAACCTTTAAGACTGGATTGACTAGTGGTTGTTATTATTCATCCAATCTTGGGTAACTAATTTAGGCTTCAACCAACTATATGGGTAAAATGTTAAGTTAGATTATTATTTAACCTCTAAATGCGAGAGGTTGGTTTGGTTATTGAGGTCAATTGTATGAAAAATTCAGTTAAAATTACTTGTGTGTGGTTTGAGTGAAACCCTAATTTTTTAATGTTTAATGATCTAATGCACATTGGCTTCATTATGATATTTTTATGTTTGTAAATTATAGAGTGATGGTAATCAGGTTTAAACCTTGTTGGAACCATCCCTCTTTAAATAGGGATTTTCATTTTTAATAAAACCCGTTAAAAGATCTATAGTCCTTTTTAACTTGCTTTGGACCCAATTTTTGATATTTGGGGGTCATGTGAGGTCTCACGACCTCTTATGACCCAAAAATATCAAAAATTGGGTCCAAAGCTAGTTAAATGAGACTACAAATTGAGATCTATATGTTTGTATATTACGGCATCAGGGGAATTAGGTTTGAACCTTATCATCACCATCCCTCTTTAAAGAGAGATTTTGATTTTTAATGAAAATATGTTAAAAGGCTCATAGCCCCCTTTAACTCAATTTGGACCTAATTTTTGGTATTTAAGGGTCGTATGAGGTTGTGAGACCTCATGATGATCCTCGAATATCCTATGTCATTTATGAGCTTTTATATTATTTTATTCATCGAGTGCCTATTGAGATCTTGTCCTTGATGCAATTCTAATTTATTATTGATTATGGTTTTGCTTTGGTTGCTAGATCAATTATTTTGTTGCCTTTAGAAATTTGTTTAGTTAATTTGCCTAATTTTTGTGTCTGGCTAAATTTCTTGATTTTTGTGCTTGGTTGAGTTTATTTCTAGCCATTAACTTAGTTGAATGTAATTGCAAGTTTTATGCAATGATTTCTAATCTAATTATGACTATATGGAGTGTACCATGGGTGGTCGTTATACCTTATGTTGGTGCTATGATATTGTGATGTGATCTCTATTGGTTTTGTACCCAACTTGCTAAGAACTTCCTCCTTGAACCTCTTTTCCAAAACCTTCATCTAGATGATGGATGGGGTGATGAGGGACACCTATGGAGGGCTCATATACCTAGTTAGGATGTCTTGTTCTGGTTGCTATTATTTACCCATACCTAGATGGTTTTGTGGATAGGTATGATTTACTTGGAAATGTTATTTACATGTTATCTCTTTACTAGCTTAGATTTATATTTATTTTATCTAGCATGACTAGTGGTTAAAGTTGTAAATACTTTCTTTGGATTTCAGATTAGTTGTAGTTGGATCTTGACATGCTAACCTTGTGTTTGGTTTGGGGTCTTTAAAATTAAATAAGTTCAAGCTCATGTTGTTGAGTATGATGTATTTTTTTGGAGGTCCCACATAGATCTGAATTCCCTTTTGACATACTTAGGTTTTACCTTGATGTAAATATGATATTCCTTATTAAGGCTATAGTGTCACACCATATTATTATTATTATTATTATTATTATTATTATTATTATTATTATTATTATTATTATTATTATTATTATTATTATTATTATTATTATTATTATTATTATTATTATTATTATTGATTCCCTACTATGTTGCTTAATATCTAATATTCCTATAGCTATAATTGGTAAATGGGTTTGACTCAATAACATGCAAATCTTTCATTAAACCATCTTATAGAATTTCAAACATGATCATATGTTCTATACTACCATGACAAATTTGATTAATGTTGGTTTAGGTAATGAGTTTAACTATCTTATGGTTAAGCATACTTGAACACTTTAGTTATGTTATGTTGGAAAAAATATATGAATTTTAATAATAATATTACATTGGTAATTAATTTGATATCTTAATCATGGAATATGTATGGTAATTATGTATGCATCCTTAACTTGGCATTCCTTAAATATGTAGCCTCATGAATTTTCATATGTATCTTCCTGAAATATATAATCTTAGTACATTGAGTCAAGATGCATATATGTATGCTTAAGAATTATATTTGGATTGATAGTTAGTTATAAATTGAAATGTTATGCTAGGAAATTGATTTGTTACCTCATCATGGATTTTATGTAATTGGGTATCTTGACATGCTTGAGTATTTTGGCTAAAATCAATAGTAAGATTGGAACTCTAAGATGAATGGTAACTAATGTGAGCTATCTAATTATTATTTTTTTTTTAATATCTATGCTTACGCTCAATTTATTATATATTCATAAGAATTACTATTGATCTAACATAAGAATATTGAACTACCTATAATTGGTTTTCAATTTATGTATAGAGTATAGAGACCCCTTCAGTGATCAAACATGTAAGTGATAAATGAGATGTTTTAGATTGTAACATTATAAAAAAGTTCTAGTTATGGATAGGGAAGGAAAATCTTATATCCCTTACATTATGAAATAAATATAATGTTATTGATACTTTCCCTTGTGTATATGATTAAATAAATGAAGTGACTATTAATGTCTATGTGGATATCATTGTCATGTGATGGATATAAATATCAACCTTACCTCTAGTTGGCTAGATTACGTCAAAAAGTGGACATGGTTATTGGTATGTATTGATGTGTGTATTTAACCTTATGTAATCCTTTATATTTGTATTCTTAAGAAGATTGGCTAATTTTGCATAGTTGTTTGTTGTGACAATAAATGTTTATGCATAAGAAAAGTGTTTTACTCTATCATGATGGAAATACTTATTAAGATGTCCTTTGAAATAATACAACTCATTAATGAGTTCCTTAAGGAAATTAAGAGGTTAACAATGAAAACTTTAATCATACTCAACAAATTCTTGATTGTAAGATTGGCCAAAATGCTAATATGAGTATATAAATTCATTGAGCTAATATGCTTTGCCTACCTTAAACATTTTTTAATAAGATAATAAATAATAAGTTTTATATATGTGTGTCTATGTGTATGGGTTACCATGTATATGAGGGGCATTGATTCCTCTTTTGATCATTGCTAGTCTATTGAATAGGCTATTTTCCAATTGGGAATTTATTATATTGATATAAGGATTTGATCCCACCATATCATTACTTATTCGCGGTTGCAGTAATGAATGATTGTAAATTTGATCTTCTACTTGGGTAGTGGTAAGTATGTTTATTAATTTATTGAAATCAATCTATGAGTTATCTTAACCCTAATATATGCCCATGAGACATAGCTTAACCTATTTCACTCTTCTGACAATGGGTTGGTTTATGTGTTTGAATGTTGTTATTATGCCTGATTGAAATTAGGGATAATATTCTTTTGGTTACCATGTTACGCCTTGTTGTGATCATTATTGATTCAGAAGGTTAAGATAAACTTTGTGATTATGCATACATACGTACATGAAATGTGTATGACCTGCTTCCACAAGTGAGATTTGGGTCCATTATACATCCATTATGTAGTATGATATGTAACTTTAAAAAAAATTATATATAAAGTTATTTCAAAAATAAGATTCAAAATATTTGAGGAATTATGATATGTAAGATAACTATATAATATGTGAAATTAAAAATATTCTCTCTTAAAAAAGGGATTCAAAATACTATATATGTTGAATATATTAAAAGTAATCAATTATATTTATAGAAGTAAAAAGGAAAATTTAAAAAATAAAATAAAAAATAAACATAACATTTAAAATTTAATTTAAAAATAAATACATTTACTACATTACAATCCACATAATACTATAAATAATATTATAAAATATTTCTGAATATAATAAAATATATCATTTATATTTTATTTATTTTATGTTAATCTTGAATACCAATAATTAAATGCTCCAAATACATCACATTCTAAATCATTCAAAAAGGAGAGATTAGATATTTAATATCTTGCATCTTTAACATTGGACGTCGCTCACAACACTTCCATGTTCCTAATTGTGGTAAATATAAAACAAAATTTTCACTATAAATCTCATTTTGTAATTAAAAAATAAATAATGCGTAGTGACAACATTAATTAAATATGAATATATAACATGAAAAAAAAAATTATAATATCTACTTTGAGAATAATATAATTTTATTTGAAATTGTAAAAAGGGATAAATTTATTTTGTCTTATAGAATACGATGAATGATGATTTTCTCCTCCCAATTGTTAAAATTTCTAAATATTATTGTAATGTTTATTAATTTCTTTTATGGCACACGATGTAAAAATAAATTTCCTCCTATTATATTCCATGTTCAATGTGTTCTATAAGTTGCATAGCCTCTATATAAATTTATACATCCATCAATGGTTGTAATGCACCTTCGTATTTAGCTTTTGTTTAGGTTCGCGGCTAAATATTAATCTAGATTGGGCACATTAATTAATATATTCTATATGATTGGGATAATGTTTCTTTTAAGATTTTTTTAATAAGTTTATATTTTATATATAAAAAATAATTTAATTTTAATGATTAAAAGCTGATTATTACGTTTTTTAATATATCTTTTCATATTATTATAAGAATAACATGATGTATTTGGTATATGTATATAAAAACAAGGTTTTTAACAATGATCTTATTATACTGATAAAGATTTATATATTATCTATCGAGATAATAGGTTAAATTAATGTAATGATAATAAAAATTTCAATAATAAACCTTTAAATTAATACAAATCCAAATATGAAATTTAATGATAACTAATAACTAATATACATCTTATTTATATAATATATTTGATAAATGAATACTAGTACTTTATACTCTGAGAGTATAAATAAAAAATGATTGTAAAATTATATACATAAACTTTAGGTAGTGAAAAAAAAGAAAGAAAATACTTTATCATTATTTAAATGAAAATATAAAAATCCAAATTCAAAAGATGTGGGAAAAAAGGGCCACAATTATAAATTGAATTTACGATCCCAAAACAAAGGTATCCATATAAGCAACATTATTATGATAGCTATGATAGGTAAATATTGGAGCAAAATAATCTGAAAGAAAAGCTCCATGATAAAACAAAAAATTGATCAACAAAGAGGAGCACCAAGTCAAATTGTGACCATAGTAGAAAATAATTTAAGATAATAAATTATTATAGAATTAAAAAAGATCATCATAAAAAGGTTGGTGAGAATATAATTAATATAAACTATGTATAATGAGAAGACAAAAATGGTGTCAAGAAAACATAATTATAGATACATCTGCAAAGGAAATTAATGTGAGAGGATTTTTTTAAAAAAAATAATAAAAATGCATTAAATAATAGATTTATTTAATGAAAATGTATGAAATAATATATTTATATGATTAGCATAAACATTAAATGGATTATATTGAGCATAGATCATTTTAAGGGGGTAATTTATTTTAAGCAAGCTCAATATAACAAATTCGTGGATGCTTTCATTGACTTCAACGTTTACTTATGTACTGAATTTAATATAGACAACTACTTTTTTTTATAAATATGAGATAAAACAAAATACTCAAAAAACATTTCTAAAATATATACGTCTATAACAATTAATATAATAACAAAGTAAAAAAATAAACAACACAGAATCCTAACACATAAAATTAACCCTATAAATTCAAAAAGACACCTTTCAGTGAACTACAAGTAAAATAATAACTACTATGATTTAGTGTGAAAAGAAAAAAATAAAAAGAATAAGACTATGATGTATTTATAATTATACTCGGACTTTCTGGTACGAAGGACAATAAAATTAAATAATAAGTCTCAAGTTTGAAAACATATATAGAGGGCTATGTGCAAAAAGATGGAGAATTTACTTTTCACTCTATACATAGAGAAATTTATTATAAAGATCAGCTTAGAAGAAATAAGTTGAATTAAATGCATTGTATAGTAAAAACAAAAATTATGCACACGAGATTAGGCACTCTCATGGAAGGATAGAGATATTACGTTACATATTACTGTATTCTAATGTTCATTTAATTTTGTGACTCATTCTTGGGTTTGTTTTGTTCCATTTAGTTTATAATATTTGAGTAATGAAAAGTGAATAATGGTATTGTTATGAAGTATTAATATATTATGTTGGTGAATAAATTGGTAACATTACATTAATTGATCATTTGAGTAGTGTGTTCTTTTAATGATTATATATTATTTATGTGAGTTGAGTTTAGATGAAAAAATAATAAATTAAATATTTCTTAATATTTTTTATGAACACATGCACGCATCGTATATGTAATCAAATATATTATGACATCTAACAATGATGTTCTATTTATCTTAAAACTTATGTAAAAACATTCTAAACAAATGAACTCAATATAAAATACGTTCATATTTTATAATTAAATTCTCTATCATATCTTGAATAAATGAATGATAAATGTTTTAATGAAGATAATGATTTACTTCTCATTCCATGATTTATAACTATTTGTAAGGTGTACTTAAATATTTTGAATGTGAATAAAGACGAGGAAACCAATTACATAAATATATAATATAATAACTCAAAAAAAATTTGTGTTTGAATATTACTCATTTCAGTGAATGCACTCTCCTTTAGGGCTTATGATTGGGCGAGTATCATTCCAATAGGGTTGAGGCAGATAAAAAGGGCTAAGTATTTATGGTGCATTTCCCTGTTATTTGAAACACTTTCCTTTGGTTAAATTTGCTGGAATAGTTTTGAACAATATGGTCTCTTCTATCCTCCCAAATTAATAGAAAACCAATCTTCCGAGATTTATAGAATCATGTATTATTTCCCTTGAGTAATTTACTCCCAATCGGAAATGAAATCCAATCGCGTCACCATTGACTCCTTACAACGGGGAAATGCCTTCCATAATTTTGGGAAAGTTAGAAGGGGATTAGAGGATCAAGTTAGTGGATAATGGCGATAATATTATATATCTATGGCGGTCATGAAAAATCAATTTCTCTTTACTGGTGTGACGCGAATCTGCACTATTTTATCTATGTTGTCGTGCCAATCTTTTGAGAACAACAATCCAACAGGGGTGGAAAGAGTTTTTAATGCTGCAGTTTTCGATCAACTGACGGACTTCCATTTAGATGAAATATCTGTTGTGTATCGCCTGTATTTAGACAATTTAGGAGATCCGAGCAGATTGATTTCTCCATTTTTATAAGAAATCTTACTTATCCAGAAATCTAAAGTAAAACATTTGCATCTTTAATTACAGGATTATGATTTTTTGTTGGCAATAAATACTACAGATATAAGAAGTGAAACTAAATGTTTGTCACAAGAAGAAGGCAATTGGCTATGGTATTCGTCTTATAATGGATTAAACCAAAGCTTGGTTTGCAAAATGACATGTATAAGTATTTATTTTGGTTCAGTTCAGAATAATATCTTAGCGATATGAAGCTCCGTGTATGATTGATGAAAATGCTGATGATGCCTAGTTTTCTGCCATTCTCTATGCTGGAGTTAATTCGCTGTTCATCTCAAGATCATCTCCTACAAGTTTGTTGTTCATCTCCAGATCATCTCCTAACAGCAGTTTTCCATGAGTTCCTTCTTTTAGTGCCTCTGATCGTTCTATGTCTAATTAATAAATATCTTACCCTTCAACGGTGAGGAAGGAGGAGAAAGCAATTAGTTTTATATTAAATAAATTTTGTAGGCTTTCATAGAGCAATTGCTATCTCCGGTAGCTCTGCTAAATCAGATCATATGAGTGCATTTTGCTTCCTCTACTTTAATAAACAATGTATCTGCTATTTTGATTCATTCAGCAGTGCAATCCCATTTGCGTCTTTATTAATTCTGAAATTGTTGTTTTTTAAATGGATATGCGTTTTCTGTAGGTGTGATTAATTTAGAATCACTTAAATCATTTTTGCTCAGTACCTTCATGTGGTATCAAAGCTTTGGTTTGTGGTTTATTGCAGCATTTTAATCATTTCAAGTAGGAGACAATGGGCCAAAATAACAATTGTGTGCAGTACCAAATTCCGCTTTTCAATGGGAATAACTATGAGTAGTGAAGTTTGAAGATGAGAATTTTCCTTATCTCACAAGATTTATGAGCGCTTACTTATATAGGCTACACGGAACCAGAGTATCAGACTGCCTACAATGTTCTCTCTACTACTCAAAAGATAGAGGTGAAGGAGAACATAAAAAAAGAAGCTAAAGCATTGTTCCTCCTCCAAATAGACGCTGACATCTCAATCTTTCCGAAAATTGCAGAATGTAGAAAGTCCTAGGATGCTTGGGAAACGTTGGAAAATGGCTACAAGGGATCTCTAAAGGTATAAATTGTCAAACTCCAAATGCTTATAACAGATTTTGACTCTCTTACTATGAAAGTAAACGAAAGTGTTGAAGCTTTTATTACTCGAGTACAAAATATTGTTAATGCTATTCATGCTCATGGTGAATCTCTTGAAGGTAGGCGGACTGTTGAAAAAGTATTAAGAAGTGTTCCAAAAAAAACTGATCCCATCACCATTGCTATAGAAGAGTCAAAAGATTTATCACAGCTAACCCTTGCTGATGTGTTTGGAAGCCTTCAAGTACATGAAGACAAGTAAAAAAGGAATGAGGAACCTCTGGATCAAGCCTTTCAAAGCAAGTTGAAGGTTGATGACAGGAAGAAGCAGTCCTCCACTACCATGACTGATGCTTCTACTTTTCCTTCATCATCATATAGAGGAGGTAGAGGCCATGGAAGAGCTAGAGGAAGAGGAGGCCATGGTAGAGGAAGAAGTAGCAGCCCTAGGAGATGCCCCTTTCATTGCAGCTATTGTAATAAAGATAGTCACCTTGAAAAATATTGTTTTAAAAGTAAAAAACCATCTATCAAGCATATTTCAGTAAAGATGAAGTTGAGAAATCTAAAAACTTGTTTCTCACATGTAATACCTTTGCAGCCAAAGATGATTTTGTTGGGCATTTAGATAGTGGCTGCTTAAATCACATGACTGGAAATAAAGATCTGTTTATAAAGTTAGATGAAAGTGTCAAAGGGAAAGTCAATTTTTGTAATGATAATCAGGCATAAGTAATGGGAAAAGGTACTCTTTCCATAAAAGCGAAAAATGGAAGTATTATGTATGTACATGATACCTTGTTTGTTCCAAGTTTAAAGCATAATTTGCTTAGCATAGGGTAGATAAATCTTAAAAACTACAAGATTGTTCTTAAAGGAATGTTTTGTAATATTTTTAACAGCAATGGGCTTGTGGCTCAAGTTCCTATGATTGGTAATAGGATGTTTTTATTAAGAATGGAACCAAATGAAGTTTGTTTGGCCTTGGGTGATGAGTATTGGCTTTGGCACAAGAGGTTTGGACACCTTAATTTTAGATATCTCTCTTTCATGCAAAATAAGAATTTGTTAAGAGGTTTTCACTAATTTATAGAGAAAGATAATAAGATATGTGAAGGTTGTGAAATGGGGAAGCAATATAGATATAGCTTTCTCCATCATCATTTTTTTATCACATGAGCCTTTGGCCTTAGTACAAGCAGATATTTGTCGCCCCATGCAAATTTTGTCCCTTGGAAAGAACAAGTACTTTCTTCTCTTTGTAGATAATTTTTCAAGAATGTCTTGGGTCTATTTCTTATGTGAGAAGTCTCAAGCTTTTAGTTTCTTCCAAAAATTTAAAGCACTTGAGAATTTTGAGAATTGACCAAGGTGGAGAAATTACCTCTAATGAATTTAAAAAACTTGTAGCTCACATGGTATCAAAAAGGAGTTAACTACAACTTATACTCCTCAATAAAATGGGGTAGCAGAGAGGAAAAAGAGAATGATTATAGAGATGGCCAAATCTATGTTGAATGAAATGTGTTTGCCAAACATGTATTGGGAAGATGCAGTGCATTCAACTATATATATCATCAATAGAAGTCTTATAAAGATGTTAAAAAATTCTACTCTTTATGAAACTTGGTTCTTTAGAAAACCAAGTGTTTCTCCTCTGAAATTTTTTGGGTCTGCATGTTTTGTTCATATTCCTACACAACAAAGATAGAAATTATATGAAAAATATTTGAGATGTATTTTCATTGGATATTCAGAATAATGTAAGGCTTACAGGTGTTACGATCATCTGAATAATAAGCTTTATGCTAGTAGAGATGTGATCTTTGAGGAAAGGGGAGTTTATCACAAGAATGAAGATAAAGTGATTACTCAACTTATTGGAAATTCAATCTTTGATATTAATGATCAATTAATGCATCCCTCTATAGTAAAGAATACAAGCTCACCCTTAAGGAGTTCTTAATTAAAAGCATCTTCATCTTCTCCATCAACAAGATCTCATGATGATACCCAAGTAACACCTCCATCCAATCCTCCTAGAAAGACAAGAAGTTTGAAGCAGATATATGAGACATCTAGGTATGCTAATAATAGTTTTGCTCTTCTTTACTCTGCACATGTTGAACCTTTTAATTTTATATAATCCTGCACTTATGAACCATGGGTTCAAGTCATCAGGGATGAGATGTCACATATTGAGAAGAATGATACATGGGAGTTAGTTGACCTCCCTTATAAAAAATCCACTATTGGAATAATTTGGATTTACAAGATAAAATTTAATGTGGATGGAATTATTTGAAAGTATAATGCACATTTAGTTGTAAAAGAATATGTGCAATAAGAAGTCATCGACTATTAGGAGACATTTGCTCCTGTAGTAAGAATTAAAACTATAAGAATTTTTCTTTCTATTGCATCTCTATTAAAGCTAACAGTTTATCAGATAGATGTCAAGTCTCCTTTACAAAATGGATATTTGAGGGAAAAAGTTTACGTCAAATAACTAGAAGCGTTCATTGTTGAAGGTAAAGAAGATAAGGTTTTTAGGCTTAAAAATGGCCCTTTATGGTCTTAAACAAGCCCCTAGAGCATGGTACTCTAGAATAGATAACTATATTAAAGATCATGGATTTGTTAAATGTTCTTTTGAGAGTGTTGTGTACAAAAAGACTATTGGATCAGATTTCATCATTCTTTGCTTTTATGTAGATGATTTAATATTCATGGGTACCTCATTATCACATGTGAAGGAGTTCAAAGAGGCAATGAAATCTGAATTTGACATGTCTAATTTGGGAGAAATGCAATATTTTTAGGGTAAGAAAATCCATCACATAACTTATAGTATATGCATTTGCCAATCCGAATATGTTGAAGACTTGTTAAAGCAGTTTAACATGCAAGTTTGTAAACTTGTGGGTACTCCCATAGTTATTGGGAGTAAATTAATGAAGGAAAATGAAACTCTGCTTTGTAATGTCAATGTTTATAGATCTCTAATTAGCATCCTTATGTATTTGATGTCCACTAGACCAGAAATTATGTTTAGTGTATGTTTTGTTGCTAGGTTCATGCATCAACCTTGTGAGTCTCATTGGTAGGCAACCAAAATAATTATCAAATATGTTAACGTTATAATTTTTTTTTGGAGTATTTTATAATGCTACTAATTATTCCAATGTTGTAGCATACACAAATGTGGATTGGGTAGGTACTTTAAATGATCATAAGAGTACATCCAGATATGCTTTTCTATTTGGTTGAAATCTTATTTCTTGGAGCAGAAAAAAGAAACCCATTATTGCTCTATCTATAGTTGAATTAGAATATGTTGTGGCATCATCAAGTAACACACAAGCCATTTGGATGGCAAGATAGTTTAAAGAATTAGGAATGGAAGTTTATAATCTCATCAAATTTTATTGTGATAATCAAAGAAAAATATCCATGACAAAGAATCCAAGATTACATAACAAGAGGAAAGATATTGACATTAAAAATCATTTCATTCAAGATCTTGTACAATAATAATTAATCTCTTTCAAACTTTGTCACTCTAAAGAGCATGTTATCGACATTTTTACTAAGGCTCTTCCAAAGGACAAATTAGAAAATTTTAGATCAATGTTGGGAGTTAAAAAACTTGACATCAAAGGGGAGATTGAAAACACTGATGATGCCTAGTTTGTTGGCATGCTCTGAGTTGGAGTTAATTTGGTGTTCATGTCTGAATCATCTCTTACATGTTTTTTATTCATCTTCATATCATCTCCTATTTATAGTTTTCATGAGTTCCTTAGTTTAGTGATTATGTTCATTTTATGTCTATTTAATAAATCTATTACCCTTTAATGGTGAGAAAGGAGGGGAAATCAATTAGTTTTATCTTCAATAAATTTTGTAGGCTCTCATAAAGCAATTGCTATCTATTGTAGCCCTACTAAATCAGAGCATATGACTGTAATTTACTTCCCTTGATTTAATAAGTAGAGTATTTTCTATTTTGATTCATTCAATTATGTTATCTCGTTTGTGTCTTTAATAAGTTTGAAATTATTGTTTTTTAATTGGATATGAGTTTTCTATGGGTGTGATTCATTTGGAAACCCTTAAAATCCTTTTTTCTTAGTTCCTTCAATTGATTCCACAAACATGTGTGAAAGATAATGAGGAATTTAACTAATGTCATCATTGCACAACTTTGGTAGCATTGTTTTTTAGTTAACCTATGTGGAAATATATTCATAATATTACCACTTTTCAAAAAATATCTTAAAAACATCCACACCCAAATATACTTGTTAAAAATATGTGTTTTATGTTCAAATTTTTGGTATAATCACACTCAAATTTTATATATATATATATCAATAGAAATTCAAGGCAAGAACCCCATAGGAGATCTATTAAGGCAATTTGATATAGGGATTGCACTCTCTAATTGATAAGCGCTAATAGCTCACAAAACTCCTTTATACCAAATTATTGAAGACAAAACAAATTAAAAAATAAGGGAAATGCACACAAAATAAACACATAATTTTTTAATCTATTCATTTATTTGATCCCATAAACATTACTATATTTTCCTATAGATCTGCTACTCATAAAATCAATTTTGTATTTACTACATACTAGGAAAGAAGCAAAGGTTTACTAGAGTCTTTTTTTTTTTCATATAAAAAATAAAGCATTCTACACAAAAGATTGATATTAAAATACGGTAATAGAAATCATGTCCAAGAAGACTCATGAAGTAGCCAAAAATAAGAGAGATAAATATCATTAAGAACATTAATATCCAAATCATGTTACCATCAAAGACTAATTAAAAAATTTAATTCAAACTGACAAAGTTTAATTACAGATAGTTAACACAGTTGTAGAGTGATGTGACGTGGTAGTGGGGATTAAATATATATCAATTATGCATATGCTTTCTCTAAGATGCTCAAACACATTCTTTGCAAGAAACTTTGTGAAAATGTCAGCAAGTTGCTCTTTAGGCTTGAAAAATTATAAAAATATCTCTCCATTATTAATCAACTCTCTAATGAAATGATATCTAGTGTTAATATGTTTGCTCCTCTTGTGGAAAACTGGATTCTTGGACAATGCTATGGCTGAGCTATTCTCACAAAATATATTTCTTGCATCTTCTTGTTCATGATTCAACTCTTTCAATACTCTTCTCATCCAAACTACAAGGCATTATGTCCTAGTTACTGCTACATATTTTACTTCAACAGATTAAAGTGTGAAAATTAGTTTTTCTTTAAATCCCATGAAATTACACTAGTGCTAAAATCAAAAACATAATTGGATGTGCTATCATCAGTGCTTATAACACATTTGTGTATCCTATGAGCTTGAACTCATTTTATCTTGAATATTGAATCCCATAATTTGTTCTTCCACTCACATACCTTTAGATTCTTTTCCCTACTTTCCAGTGTGTGTCTTTTAGAGACTCCATGCACCTTGAGATCAAACTTAAACCATACATTATGTCTAACCTTATGGATATTAGGTATATAAGACTGCTAAAATGTCTCTTATACAAAAATATATCTGCATTAGATCCTTTGTCATCCTTGATTAACTTCAAACCTATGAAAATTGGCATTGGTGTTGATTTACAATTCAACATGTTAAAATTTTTCAAAATATCATTCGCATACATTGTTTAAGAGATGAATGTACTGCTTTCATTTTGATTCAACTCAATTCTTATAAAATATTTCATTAGTCCCAAATCAGTGACTTCAAATTCCTTTTTCACAACTCTTTTAAACAAATCAATTGATAAGTCAACGATGAATATCAAATCATCACCATATAAACATACAATTAAAATTTCACCTTTCTCATTGATCTTTGTTTACAATGTAGGATCACAACAACACCTATTGATGCAATTTTTTAAGAGATATGACTCAATTCGGATGTAGTAAGCTCATGGGGCTTGATTGAGATCATAAAGTGCTTTGTTAAGTCTATAGAACTTTTCTTCTTGGCCTAAAATCTCATACCCAAGTGGTTGCTCCACATAATTTTCTACTTTAAGATAGCCATTTAAGAATTCTAAATTTACATCCATTTGATAAATAGGCCACTTATTTTGAGTTGTTATGGTAAGTATCATTATTATGGTGTCTAAACAATCTATAGGAGCAAATGTCTCATTTTAATCAAATCTATGTTATTGTGAATAACCCTTAGCAACTAGTCTTGCCTTATTTTTTAGTGCATCACCTTCCACACTCAACTTAATTTCATAAAACTACTTCACTCCTATGATATCTTTTCCTTTTTGTAAGTCGCACTAACTCCCATGTATGATTTTTTCTATATTTTTTGTTTCTTCATCAATTGAATATACCCATTTTCAACCCTTTATTTCATCTTCAAAATGAATTGGATCATCTATTTGTGAATATAAAACACAAGGAGAAATCAGACCTACATTATTTTCAATTTCATTTTGCTCATAAATGTCTCTTATACTTGTAATTTTTTGTCTCCTTAATCTTTCCAAGGTTGTATTTGACATGTCACTTGAATTAGAACCTTTGGAATGTGGACTTATTGGTCCTCCACTAAAAAACCCTACTGTAGATGGTGTTTATTATCCACTTGTTAAAATGTTTGTTTGAATGTGTGAGGCTTCCCTTAAACTTGATGATGGTGTCATTTATGGACCACTTTGTTGAGATTGAATGGCTGTGGAAGCATTCACATTTGAAGGAGTACTTACTAGTATAAAAACTTCATTTTCTTCTTGTGGTATGCTTGTTGATATGTTCACTATTTTTTTTACACTTCCATCCCACTTCCTCTTCTATGAACTACACATCTCTACTTATTACAACCTTTTTTCTTATTGGATTATACAACTTGTAATCCTTTGATTCATATTATATCCAATAAATATGCATTTTTCTCCTTTGTTTTCTTTTTTTTTCTCAATTCATCTAATAGATGTACATATGCCACACATCTAAAATCTCTCATAAACACAGCACTATGTTTTATTCCACTCCAAGATTCTTCCAGAATCATGTTTTTCACACTCTTTAATGGACATATATTAATTATATAGGCTACATGTGATACAAATTCATCCCAATATTCATTTCACAAATGTGTGTCTTTCAACATGCTCCTATCCATTTCCATGATACTTCTATTTTTACTTTCAGCTAAGCCACTTTGTGGTGGTGTGAACCTACTTTTGAAATGCTTGTGAATTCCAATTGTCCTTAAAAAATATCAAAAAATTATTTGAGATGTATATACCAAATCTATCCATTCTCAATGCTTTCATGTAATACCCAATTTTCTTCTTAATGAGAGCCTTGAATTGACAAAAATAATCAAACACTTCACTTTTATGGTTTAATAAGTAAGCCCATGTTTTCCTTGAGTAGTCATCAATGCATGTCATAAAGTAAAATATTTCATTAATTTATGTTCTTTGCAATGGCACAAATAAATATAATTGAATAATTTCTAGAGGTGCTTTTGCCCTCATTGACTTGCCTACTAGAAATGATTCTCTATGTTACTTTCCCAAGATGCACCCTTCACATATTATTTTTTGTTTCTCTATCAGTCACAATCCCTTGACCATTATTTTTCTATGAAGAAAATTTAGAACTCCAAAGTTTAAATGCCTAAATCATATATGCCAAACCCAATTTTCATATTTTATTTTTACTTGAAATATTTTTTTAATGACCATTGTATTTTCTTCTTTATTCACTTGTAGAGCCAATGATTGGTGTGCTTGAGAATAATCTACATTAAAATCTAGTTTTAACCTTAGAGGAAGCATCCTGTTATTTTTCATTTGGACCTATGCAATGAGTTGATTACTTAGAAATTTATCCAAAATTGTGAAATATTTATTTTTCAAAAACACTTTATACCCCTTTTGAATGAGCTACTCTATTCTCATCAAAATGTGTTTTAATCTGGGAACAAAATAAACATCAAAGATATAATTTTTCTCCCCCTTCTTAGTTATAATCTTGATGTTCCCTTTTCCATTGAATACTACCTTATTGTCATTTCCCAAAGTGACATCTTATTTTATATTTTCATCCAAACTTGAAAACATTAAAAAGTTCTTTGTCATGTGGGGGCTATAACCTAAGTCTAAAACCCATACATCCTTTTCATTTGCTTGCGCAACATTACATGATAAAAAAATGGATCTTTGTTTTGATATATGATTTTGATTTTATCTTGTAAAATTTGCATTTTATTTACCAAAATCATATTACTTATTTTTATATTCATTTGAGTAATGCCCATACTTTTTGCAATAATGACAATGGACTTGAAATTTATCGTATCTTGGACCTTGAGGCTGATTTTGAGTTGAATTTTGATTTGGGTATTGTTTTTTACCTCTTTCACTTGAGTTTAATTGGATGTTTATTCCACCTCGATATGAATTTCTTCCTCTACTTCTGATATTTGTTCTTCCTCTACCTCTTCTATGGCTTACTAAATCTTGTGTATTGAAAGCATGCTCCAATGATGAGTTTACTAACCTGTTTAGGCTATGCTCATGAGAAATGAGGGATGCATGAAGCTCATCAATTGAAAATTGCGAGAGATTATTTTTTTCCTTTATGGCCACAACTATGGATTTAATCCTTGTGGGTAAACTTCTTTAAAACTTTTTAAAAATTCTTCTATCTTTAAGATTCTAACAATGAGATCTAATTTGATCAACTAAATTAATCACTTGTGTGAAAAATGAGTCTATAGAATCTAAATCCTTCACGAAGATTGTTTCCAAATCCCTTCTTAGCATTTGTAGCTTTGTGGTTTTCACCTTTTCCATTCCTTGGTATGTTGTTTTGATAATATACCATGCTTGTTTAAGTTGTGTTGCTATTACAATCCTTAGAAAAATGCTCTGATCTACAACTTAAAATATGTAGAGGAGAGATTTTGAGTCTTTCTTCCTATTATCCCTTACTAAATCATTCTATTCTTGAGATAGAGAATTATATGTTGCTAGATCTGCTAGTTTTATAAAACCATTCTCTACTATATCCCATATGTCTTGAGAAAAAAATAAATATTTCATTGTGATAGACCAATAGTCATAGTTTTTTCCACTGAGTTGACGAATTTGTAGATTTGTCAAGCTTATGCTTGTGTTTGTGGCTGCCATTATTAACTGTAAATACATTTATTAGATAACCTTTGTTTGTTGAATCCCTTAGCTTTATTATATTTTAGCTTTGATAAACCTTTCTTTGAGTAACCTAAGGATTTGATGCCAGTTAATAATAGCTAATAGCTCATAGGATTCTTTTATGCCAAATTGTTGAGGACAAAATAAATAGAAAAATAGGGGGAAATACACATACAATAAACACATTTTTTAATCTATTCATTGATTAGCTCCCATAAACATTATTGTAATTTCCTATAGAGTTGTTTCTCATACAATTAGTTTTGTATCTGATGCATACTAGGAATGAAGTAGAGATTTGCTAGAGTCTTCTTTTTTTGCATATCAAAAATAGAGCATTACACACACTATATTGATATTAAAATAAGGTAATATAAATTATGTCTAATAAGACTCTCAAATAAGTTGAAAATAGGAAAGAGAAAGAGCATTAAAAACATTAATATTAAAAGAATGTTAGCAGCATGGAGGCAGTAAAAAAATTAATTCTAACTAACAAAGTTTAATTGCAGAGAGTCGATATAGTTGTGGACTGAGCTGACATGGCAGTAAACATTAAAATCTACTATGCTAGAAATATCCACTACCACCAATACCATTGAGGGACACTTATACCTATAGGTAGTGTCAATACTTGATCAGGACCCATATAAGAATTGCAATTTGGCTTAAATCGGGAGGCTTAACTGTAGACAGTGATGTTAATCAAATTTACTATTTATCTACTAGGACCCTGGACACATGTATTAAATAAAATGCATTTTTAAGCTTATCTTAGATAAGGGAATTATGTTTTTGTATGCAATTTTTACATACTATTAGGAATTAGTCCTCACATGCATGATTTAATGAATTTAGATTAGTACTCTATATTATTAAATATTGATTAATATGTCTATATTTAATAATTGAGAGATTTGTTCAATAATATAAATGATATTATATGAGCAATATTCATAGGAGTTTATGTATAGAGATATTAGAAAAGAGATAATAGAAATAAGTGCATGACATAATTAGGGAGTAGGTTAGGGAGACATTTGAGATAAATATAATTTCATTATTTATACGAGTAATTTGTACTATAAATGTAATTAGTATGGTAATGAATAACAAATTGAATGATTAAATAAGATATGGTGGTGTGTTTGTACACCTATGTTTGGATCAATTCAAATATGGGGTAAAACTTCTAGTATCATAGAAAATTTCATCAGATGTTTCTCTTTTGATTGTTTGTCTTTGCCTCATAATTTCATGTTAAACTAGCACAATAACTATGTAGTGTAAACCATTTCTATATCCATTGTTTGTTCATTCAAACTATTATTAAACTTCATCAAAAGTTGAACAGTGGAAACCTCATAGTTGAATTCAAAATGTCCAAAACCATTTGGATTCATTTTGAACATCCCATACTTCTATTTCCATCATTTTTGAACTATTTTGAGTTTTTGAAGATTATTTTATATTCATTAAAATTTGTATTGAATAAAAAATAGAACAATGAAGAAAATATATCTTACTTTGATCCAATTAGTCCATACAATGTCTCACTAAACTCTAATTTTGTGATGAATTCATTGATGACTCTATATCCATAAAATCCACAAACCTGTTAATTACGGTGGTTCCAAACTTAGCATCCCTCTATATTCTTCAGTAGATTATAAAATTAATTGGTTCATTACATATATTTTTATGACATCTCAACCTGAATTGGATCTTGACTGCATTCAAAGGTTCTTGGCATCAGCATTCCAACATACCTGTGGGCTCCCTTAAGTGACTTAAATTCATGTTTCATAGATTGGTTCCTCTAACTTGATGTTCAACATCTTAGAGACATTACACTCTCTTGAGTTCCCTCCACATTCTACACCATCCAATTTGGATCATCAACCATCTTTGTGATCAGTCCACCTAAACCAAAAATGGATTAAAACTAAGGTTTTGTATTACTTTTATTAAAAAAATATTTACACTAATGTTTTTAAACCTCAAAATAATATATCGCCATATATATGTTTGATCGAATCTATGGGTGGATTGGTAAGTGAAGTTTATATATGTGTCAAGCCTTGAGGGATTAACTTTAAAACCCTTTGTTAGAGATAAATATTTTATAGAAATTTTCATCAAACAATTTTGTAGTAGGAAATTTTTGATGAGGATTACTTTAAAAAATGATGTAAATCCTTTGCAAATGAATTATTTTTTGAAAAATGCCAGTAGAAGGAATTTATTATTGAAAAAAACATTGTAGAGGGAGATATAATTATTTTTTGACAAATTTTAAAGGAGTCATGATAGCTTCATACTTTGATATATTATGAGTGTAAATTGGTATAAGGAAACTTTACCTCGAGGGGAGAAAATATGAAATAAATGAATGTCCATGACAACATCGAAAAACACTACCAATTAGTAATAAGGTAGTCCAACACTATGATTAATGAATAAGGATCATCAAATGCTTTCTCTAGTAAGTTATTTCCCTTGTGTTTTTTTATTATGTGCCTAAAAAGGGGAGGAATGCTAAAAATTAGTCCTCATATGGGTACAGTAATGACATTAGTGTAGTACTTCACATTATTAGATATTAACTAGTGTTTGTATATTTAATATGTAGATAGGTTTATTCAATATTGAAAATGATATTATGTGAGTAATATTTATGCAAGAAAAAGTGTGTAGAGATATTAAGAGAGAGATAATAGGAATAAGTGTGTAAAGGATTTAGGGAGTAGGTTAGGGAGATATTTTATAGATTTGATATAAGAATAATCTCTCTATTTATAAAATTTTCACTATAAATGTAACCATTATCCTATTGAATAATAATTTAGATGATTAAAATAAAAAATTTCATGGTGCATTTGCAAACTTGAGTTTCAACTCTTACTAGATATGGGGTAAGAATTACAAACATGAAGTTTTGAGAAAATCCCTAGTCAAGTTTATATTTTATTATTTATCCCAATATAATTGGTGGATTTATTTTACATGTTCTATGTTTTTTTATAAACCATTACAATAAATGACAAATCTTGTTTATATCACGATCCCCCTAATTCATTGTAGCAAGCTTCATACATATTTTTAAAAATGATTAAAGTGTTCTAAATTGAGCTTTTTAAATTAGTATGCAAAGGCCATGATAATAGTTGATGTTCTTGTAGCCTAAACATAGAAGCCATGATAATAACCTTCCTTATGACACTATCACAACATAATCTTATCATAGTATGAATTTTATGAGGCCACCTCTATGTAGAGGATAAACCACCTTGGCCTTAAGCATTTCAATTTGTGTTTGCAATCTAAATATATGTTTACCATTGTCTTTGATAACCTTGTATTTATGAACTTTACATCTAATAAGATCAATTATGGATGTTGTCACAATATCACTATTGTACATTAGAGTTAAATATATGGTTATGTATAATTAGAATTGGGCTTAGACATTTTGTGAAAGGATAATCAAGATAAATAAAAAGAGACGTTGTTCATTTTGCATTAGCACAAGAAGGTGCTATATTAGTATGTTGAGAAAAATCATGGAATGAGTTCAATCCATTGGGCCATTGTAACTAACCTCTATGCCAACATATCAAAAAGTATAAAACATTTTTATTATATATATTTTTTAATTTAGGAGGATAATTAAAAGTATGGAGCCACCTTATACTCTCAGCGTGGGTGTTTGAAATTGTAATTAGAATACCCATATAAGTTTATTAAAATACCCCTCCACCCATTGAACAATTAAATATAATATATTTAAATAAAATTAGGATTAAATAACATTCAATCCCAACCATCTGATCTAGAAATCCTCAAGATAATTATTTTTACCTTCTAAAAAATAACAATTTTTTTAATAAAATTTCATTATTTAAAATTTGTAACACAACATTATAGAGTAATTTTAGTGCCCAAAATTCACTAAGCATATTGCACAATTACTAAAGGAAATCAATATTAAGCTCCCTATATAAATCATTCCATCACATCACTATAATTATAAAATCTTATTATATAGGATGCATTCGAACTTTGTTAAAATATAAAAGGTTATAATAAAATTGCTACAATTAAGAAATAATAATATAACACTCATTATTAATTAATTAATATCAACCATAGTTTAATATAGATAAATATGGGTAAGCTTAACCATCATGCACAAACTTAATGTGTACTAACATGACCAATTATATTGAATTTTATGTTAACTATTCTCACAATAACTTTCTAACAATGTTTCTCTTTTATTTTATTGAGCCTAGTTCCATACTCTAATGTAAGGTCATTCATAGAAGGTAAGCATTTGTTTTTAGTAAAAAATTATATTGGATCATTCTCTAATGCAGGGCCATCTCAGTGTCATGTTTAATCTCACATTAAGTAAAAATATATGGGCCCATCACTACTTTCTACTTCCATATGCTTACATGTCATCTTTACGACATAACGATGAGATGTATCATATTTTATTGTCATTATATACTAGTATTGTGTTTCAAAGTGTTCCAAACATTGTTGTTATTCGTTTTAGAGAAAAAATAAAAAATAATGAGCTAGATTCATATAATTTCTATTTATAATCTTAATTCGATTTTTGACATTTGTAGATATGATTCATAAATAAGAAAATATTTGCAATCAAGTTTTGATGATATTAAATTTTATTATATAATTTCACATTATAATTGAAGAATCCACATATGTTTTATTGGTTTAGTATGGTATATGTTACAACTAGTGTATAACATATTTAAAGTTTCAGTAAAGCTCACCATGGAAATGAGGAGCATGAGGATGGTGGAAAATGTGTAAAAAATGTCCATTCAAGGGAGATTTTAAAACTTAATGAAAATTCTCATTTGACTAATACATAAAGTGTGGTTAAATGGTGTAATGAGAACATGTGCCATGGTACTCAACCAAATTCTACTATTTGTAGACATTTTTGGTTAATAGAGTAAGAAAACTTGGTAAAGTATGAGGATTATTTGACTTTAGTGGGTTTAAGTGAGATCCACTCATTTTGTATCTCAAATGTAGGCTCTCGGACAATTCGTATGAGACACTTGGAATGTTTCTATTATGAATGCATGGACTTTATTTGGAATGAGTGTAAGTCAGAAGAGTTGGTGGATGACTGGAGTTCCAGACCTCAAATTATAATCAACACATATCGGGTTCCATGAGAATTAAAATTTATATATATGGCATCATTACATGATTTGGACCATGTATCTAATATAATCTAGCTAGGTACATTATAATTCATTGTGTACTATTTAATCCCATTATCTATATTCATATAATATGATTACAATTTGTTTTTTGTGATACAAGATATGTGGGGACAAATTATTAATTATGTTCATATGTAAATAAAATGAAAAAAATGATTTCAATAGTCATAGATGGAGAAAACATTGAATATCCTACTACGTTTGTGGTAGTTACTAGAATGTGGATTCGATGATATCCAATAAAAGAGTTAGATAAATGGTTGTTCAAAGACTTTCAAACAAAAATAAGATATTTCACTATCCAAATTTGGTTATTTAAATGAATATTCAATTTTAAAAATATCATGGGAGGCCATTAAATATGAATATCTGAAAAGTTCATGAGTCAGACTATCAAGCTATTCTTATTACTGTCAATAATAGATCATATATTAGTGGTCATATTGATTAATATGTGTAGTTGTGTTGACTTATAAAATATAGATATAATCAATTTTACCAAAATATTTTTAGTTTGTAGGTAGTACATAAATATTTCATTTTTAATTACTTAAAAACAATTTTTTGTAGGTTAGTGGTGCCATAGTTAAATGTATGGAACCAACATACACTCTCATTGTGGGTATTTGAGATTATCCATGCGCTACCCATATAAGTTTATAAGAAGAACCCTCTACCAATTAAATAATTAAATCTAATATATTTAAATTGAACATGGGAAGAAATAACATCCAATCCCAACCATTTGATCTATAACTCATCAAGACTATGATTTTTACCTTTTAAAACATTAGACAATTTTGAATAAAATTTCTTTATCGATAAACTCTAACACAACATTATTGAGTAATTTTAGTGCCCAGAATTTGATAATCATAATGCATAATTGATAAAAGAAATCAAGGTTGAGTTCCCTGTACAAAACATTCCATCACATCACTATAATTATAAAATATTATTATATAGGATCCATTCAACTTTTGTTGAAATATAAAAGGTTTTATTCAAATTACTATATTTAAAAATTAATAATATAACACTGATTATTAAATAATTAATGTGAACCATAATTTAAGATAGATAAAGATGGGTAAGCTTAATCATAATTCACAAACTTAATCTATAGTAACATGACAAATTATATTAAATTTTATGTTCATGATTCTCACATTAAATTTTTAACATTGTTTCTCTTTTATTTTATCAAGCCTAGTTCCATACTCTAATGTAAGGACACTCATAGAAGAGAAGCATTTGTTTATAGTAGAAAATTATATTTGATCATACTTTAATGTAGGGCCATTTGAGTATCACGTTTAATCCCATGTCAATTAAAAATATATAGGCCCAAGACATTTTTCTGTTAGTGCTTACATGTCATCTTTATGGAATAACAATGTCATCTCTTCTCTTTTTTATCATTATCTACTAGAATAGTGTTGCAATGTGTTCCAAACATTGTTGTTATTTTTTTTAAGAAAAAATAAAAAATGAGGAACAAGATTTGTTTGATATCTATTTGAAATATTAAGTCAATTTGTGAAATTTGTAGATATGATTCATAAATAATAATAATTTATTTACATTAAATTTTGATGATATTACATTTGGTTAGACAATTGCACATCATAATTGAAGAATGCACATATGTTTTATTGGTTGAGTAGGATGCATGTTACCACTAGTATAGAACATATTTAGAGTTTCACAGAGGCTAGGCATGGAAAAGGGGAGCATGATGGTGCTGAAAAATGTGTAAAAAGAGCCCTTTCAAAGTAGAATTTGAAATTTAATGAGAGTTATCATTTGACTAATGCATAAAGTGTGGTTAAATGGTGTAATGAGAACATATGTCATGGTGCTCAACCAAATTCTACTATTTCTCAACATTTTTGGTTAATAAAAGATGAAATCTTGGCAAAGTATGAGTATTGTATGACTTTAATGGGTTAAAGTGAGCCCCAATCATTTCATATCTAGATTGTTGGATCATGGACTATTCATATGAGACACTTGGAATGTTTCTATTATGCATGCATGGACATTGTTTGGTTTGAGGTTGAGTCACAAGAGTGGGTGGATGACTAGAGTTACAGACCTCTAATTCTAATCAACACATATTAGGTTCCATGAGTATTATAATTTACAGATATGGCATCATCACCTGATTTTGATGATGTATCTAGTATTTTCTATCCAGGTAGAATATTATTCATTATTTACTATTTTATTCCATTATCTATATTCATATGATATCATTAAAATTTGTTTTTAATGATACAAGACATATGGGGACAAATTATTGCCTATGTTAGTGTGTAGAGGAAAAAAATTGACTTTAATAGTCATAGATGGATAAAATATTGAGTATCATACTCAGTTTGTGGTAGTCACTAGAACTTGGATTCGATGGTATCCATTTAAAAATATAGATATATGGTTGTTTGAATACTTTTAAACATAAGGGAATATATTTCACTATCCAAATTTGGTTATTGAAATGAATATTCAATTGATAAAATACCATAGGAGGCCACTAAATTTGAATTTATGTAAAGTTTGTAAGTTAGACCATGAAGTTAATCTTATTACTATCAAGATAAGAGTAGATCCTATTGGTTCTATGGATTGATATGTGTATGTATGTTGACTTAAAAAATGTAGACATAAACAATTTTACCAAAATATTTTGATTTTTTAGGTAGTATATTAAATTTTCATTTTTGATTACTTGCTAACATTGTTGTGTAGGTTAGTGGTGCCATAACTAAATTTATGGAGCCACATTATACTCTCATGGTGGGTGTTTGAAATTATTGTTGGGATACACATATAATTTTATGAAAATACTCCTTTACCCATTAAATAATTAAATCTAATAGATTTAAATAGAATATGGGATAAAATAACATCTAATCCCAAACATTTGATCTATAACTACTCAAGAGTATAATTTATACCTTTTAAAACTTAACACAATTTCAAATAAAATTTCATTATCAACAAATTTTAACACAACATTATTGATTCATTTTAGTTCCGGAAATTCACTAAGTATAATGCACAATTGCTAAAGGAAATTGAGACTATGTTCCCTATACAAAAAAATCCATAACATCATTGTACTTATCAAATATTATTATATAATATGCATTCATATTTTTTTGAAATAGAAAAGGTTATATTCAAATTGATATATTTAAAAATAATAATATAGCACTCATTATTAAATTATTAATTTGAACCATAACTTAAAATAGATAAAGATGGGAAATATTTAAAGGAAAAAGATGACTAAATGCTTTGATGTATTTATTTACTAATAGTAGGGTATATAGCCAGTGTAAATATTTGGTTAACAAAATTGTAATCATGTAACAAAATGCCACCTAATCTTAAAAATTTTATACCACCAAAGCACTTGTAATGACTATAATAGTTAACAATCCATAATAAACAATGTAATATTATATTTATTTGAAAACTCTCTCATTTATTAAATTATTTCTATAAACATCATATTTCCTAATAGTTGTCCCCCTTTATTACAAACACTGTAAAAAGATTTACACTCTCTGCATATCCTAGTCACTTTCTAAGGTGGCATAACATATTTGTTGCTTTAAAGTCTTCGTGACACCTCAATTTTTCCTTACAGGTTTACTAAAGGCCTTGAAGTGATAGGAACACTTCTCTCTACTAACACCTTTGATGGTTTCCCAGATTACAAGGAATACCACAAACTGATATGGTTTTCTACTGCAGGTTGACCATAAACGTAGAGGGTTATAGGAGGTTTATATTCTACTTTGATGGTTTCATAGATTATGACAAAACCTTTTCCAAGAACCAGGTGCTACTTTAGTGATTTTGCTCCCCAAAATATTTTTTTTTAGGAGGTACCAAACTAGAAAATAATGCTTAGTGTTTTATTTAAAAATAAACTACAAAACATAAAATAAACACACAAAAATTTATAACCATATCAGTGGTGTGACCCCATCATAGGTGACTCATGAGAGGATGCTAAATGTCCTCCAACCTCTTTGTATCCTATAGCCTCTAGTTAATGAAGCTAATTCACTGAATAGATGAATATTTAAAGCTCAGTTGTATGAGGAGAAATACACCCCCCCCCCCACCATAGTTTGGACCCATTTGACATTTGACTCGGGATGTTTTGTACAAGCAAGAGTGTATTCTTACACAAATAAATAATTTTAATTTTGATAATTTTGACATAAAATTGACACTTTGACACATTATGAATTTTTGAAATTTTTACTAACTTTGACAACATCGACAATGGACTCTAATAACAACTCACTATTTTCATCTTATTAAACTAACCTAGTGCATTGTGAGTAGAGCCAATTTGATCTCGTTGAGGTGCCAAAGAAGGAATGTCATTTAGGTACCATGAGTGTGATGATCTTGAAGAAATCTTAGGATAGTATTACTATGCATAAACCACATTATAAAATCTACAATGTGGATAGGAGGATTCACACATATATCAGTAGAAATTCCATCACTTCGTTTGGCTAGATTACACTATGAATTAACATACTTGAAGCTCAATTCCCTCAAATGTTTGAAATCAGATCTCCTTCATGAATAGGTAGTCATTAAGAGACTTTCCTTTGGGTGTTTTAGACTTCATTATTCTTTTCAGTTCATGATTCTTCAAGTTGACGCTTCTTCAGATTAAGTACAAGTAAGTAGTTCAGAGGATTTCTTTGATACTTATATAGGCATCGACTACTTTACCAATAGTTTAAATCTATGACTATTAGGAAATATGATGTTTATATAAATAATTTAATGAAGGGGGGAATGTTATGAAACCACTTTGATAAAATCTCATTTGCCAAGTGACTTCTCCTTCCAGGGACTTTCTCCTTACGGGTTGCTCTAATACCAATAAAGGAAAAAGATGACTGAATACTTTGATGTCTTTATTTATTAATAGCAGGGTATATATGTATAGTGTAAATATTTTGTTAATAGAATTATAGTCTTGTAACTTACTACCACCTTATCCTCTAAATGTTATGCCACCAAAGCACGTGTAATGGTTATAATAGATCACAGTCCATAATAAACGATGTAATATTAAATTTATGTCAAAAATCTTAACCATCATGCACAAACTTAATGTTTACTAACATTACAAATTATATTCAATTTTATGTTAATTATTCTCATAATAACTTTTTATAATTGTTTCTCTTTTAATTTATTGATCCTAGTTCTATACTCTAATGTAAGGACACTCATAGAAGAGAAGTGTTTGCTTTTAGTATAAATTTATATTAGATCAAACTCTAATACATGGCCATTCAAGTGTCATGTTTAATTCAGAGTAATTAAAAATTATATGGGCCCAACACTTATTTCCACTAGCATAATGATGTGATGTCTCCTCTTTTTTTGTCATTATCTACTAGAATAGTGTTATGTTATGTTGCAAACATTGTTGTTATTTTTTTTAAACCAAAAATGAGGAGCTAGATTCAATTGATATATATTTTTAATCTTAATTTAATTTATGAAATTTTTAGATTTGATTCATAAATAATAAATTATTTGCATTCAATTTTAGATGAAATTACATTAGGTTATACAATTGAACATCATAATTAAAGATTGCACATATGTTTTATTAGTTGAGTAAGATGCACATTACCACTAGCGTAGAACATATTTGGATATTTACTAAGGATAGGGATGGAAAAGGGGAGCATTAGGGTGTTGGAGAATGTGCAAAAATATCCCTTTCAATTAATGATTTTAAATTTAACTAGGGTTATCATTTAAGTAATGCACAAAGGGTGGTTGAATGGTGCAGTGAGAACATGCATCATGGTTCTCAACTAAACTCTAATATTCCTAGACATTTTTGGTTAATGGAGGAAGAGATCTTGGAAAAGTATGAGTATTCTCTTATTTTAATAGGTTTAAGTGACCTCTATTCATATTGTATCTCAAATGTAGGCTCTTGGATTATTCATATGAGACACTTGAATTATTTATATTATGCATGCATATTTTTTTTTTGGAATGAGTGTGAGTCATAGGAGTGGGTGGATGACTAGAGTTATAGACATCTTATTCTAGTCAACACATATCAAGTTTCATGGTCATTATAATTTACAAATATAGAATTGTCACATGAATTTTAGTATGTATCTAATCTAGTGTAGCCAGGTAGAACATTATTAATTATGTACCATTTAATACTATTATATATATATATATATATATATATATATATATATATATATATATATATATATATATATATATATATATATATATATATATATATATATATATATATATATATATATATATATATATATATATCTGTGTGTGTGTGTGTGTGTGTGTGTGTATATATATATATATATATAATATCTTTAAAATTTGTTTTTGGTCATAAATACATATGGGGACAAATTAATACTTATTTCAGTGTGTAGACGAAAATAAAAATTGGCTTCAATAGTCATAGATGGAGAAAACATTGAATAGCCTAATATGTTTGTGGTATTCAATATAACATGGATTGGATGATATCCAATAAAAATTCATGTGTGTGTGTGTGTGTGTGTGTGTGTGTGTGTGTGTGTGTGTGTGTGTGTGTGTGTGTGTGTGTGTGTGTGTGTGTGTGTGTGTGTGTGTGTGTGTGTGTGTGTGTGTGTTTAAAGGCATTAAAACACTAAGGAAGATATTTCACTACAAAATTTGGTTATTGAAATTAATATTCGGTTGAAACAATATCACGAGAGGAAATTAAATAGGAATCTATGGAAATTTCATGAGTTAGCTCATGAAGATATTCTTATTACTATAAATATTAGAGAAGATCTTAGTTATTCTAAGGATTGATATGTGTATGTATGTTGACTTATAAAATGTAGATATAATAAATTTTATAAATTGATTTTTATTTTATAGGTACTACATAAATATTTCATTTTGAATTACTTACTATCATTTTTTTTTAGATTAGTGGTGTCATAAAAGTTTCCAAATTAACATGGCTGGTAATATTGGTAAATAATTTTATATTCTTGAATCCAAAAGAATATCAAACTAAAAGTACTTAACATTTGTCATTAAAATGAGGTTGCCTTGAATGAATGAATGAGTATAAGGAGAATCATGGATATTTAAAGTATTTGATGTGGTAAAATGCCTTCATGAGTTGGCCTATATTTGGGGATGGTCATTTCATTGATTCTAATCTGATATTAACTCATCATGTTCTTACCTTAAATGTTTCACTTCTTCCTAAATCAACTTGTTTTCAATTCCCATGAAGTAGTCCTGTTACTAGAGTGTAGTTTGAAAGACCATAAATTATTATTTACCTCCATAAAATGACTATTTTCTTTTTCAAGACATAAGGGTAGCATGTTTTATACTATTGAAATCCTATTTCTTAGTAAATTTATGGCCTTGAATGCTCTATTACACTCACTTCACAAAACACACCCTTATGAGTCTTCACTTTTGATGATTTTATTTATTATTCTTAGCTCAATATAAATTATAGATAATGGTCTAACTATATCCCCATTCATCATTTATTCCTTCTGACCTACATGTCACTAATTTTGATTTTCCAAGTTGCCACTTTGTCATCATATTCACTAACATCTTCGTGATATTGCATGATTTTCAATGTGGTATCCACACTTATGGAAATTACTACATATTTAGTATGTAAATAAAGTTTATTCATCTTTTTAAGTCTTATTACATCTCAAAATTTGGTAAAAAACATCAAATTATAGACCTCTTTCCTTGAAGAGACAAACTAACTCTTCTTGATTCTTGACTACACCAATCCACCTAATTAGTGTATCCAAAGTGGATAATATATAGATAAATATTATTATAATAAAAATGAGGTTTTTTATCTAAAAAAATATATAATTAATAACTTCAATCATGTCCACCTCTCGCCTTGGGTAATTATCACTTTGCTTGCAAGAAGGTTCACTAGGATACTAGCTTGCTAGGAATGTTCGGATGTGGATAAAGAGTAATATTAGAAACTTGAGATAATAATCACCTTTTAAAATATTAAAACCCTTTGGAGACTCTTATACATATTCCATTTCCATTAAAATATTCAATACCTCCAGAAAGTGATTACATTTTACTCAGCCTAGCTCATTTAGGCACAAAAAAGGTTACATTTATGAAGTGTCATGTATAAATTCATTTGAATTAAGTTTTAAGGTTTTATAACAAATAAAACATATTAAATACATCACTAATCACATAAAAATGAAATGTTAGAGCATTAGGAGATATAGAACTTGATTTATAACACTTTTGGTCTAATTTCCTTCATTTTTACATGTGTAGGCTTATGTTTTGGCATTTGATCTCTGACCACGTAAAATACTGACATTAAACCACTTCAAAAAGTTTTGAAATTCCAATGAAGACATTGAATCCAAATTTAATGTCATTCACAACTATAAAACCCAAGTTATGGCCCTTCTTGTATTGGAAGGTCATTTTTGAGATCAGAATGGGTGGTGGGATTATCGACCAAGCATGAATGGAGGCCAAAAACATAGTACAACCAACCAAACTATCTATCATTTAGATTTTAAAATATGTGGATAAAATATGCTGGTATTTAATATTTTTTTAATTATCAATGGGACAATCCATATCATATATATGGGAAGAAGATGTTTATTTTCCACAAGAAACTAAAAGATCTCAAGACGGCCCTGAAACATTGGAATGAGTTCATATTCAAAACTTGAGAAATATTATACATAGCCTTATATCACTCATATTTATATTTTTATAGTGTCCCTTCAAAAATATCTCCTTATGACAACTCACCATCAATAATGATTTTATCTCGCACGAAACCCCTAGTCAATGCTAGTCAAAATGGGGTCCTACTTCAAATGGGAACTTTCAAGGCCATTTTTAATTTTGTCAATTTTAAAATTATAGTTGGAGTAACCATTTTCCTAAGGAATCCTTTGAGGGAAACAATAACTCCTAGTGTAATTTCAAAATTTTCAAATTTTCAAATTCTAAATTACACTTGAAGTTCCCATTTCCGTAGAGGAAGCCTTTCAATGAAATGGGAACTCCAAGTGCAATTTATAATTTTGAAATTTTAAAAATTACAAATTATAGTTGGATTTCCCATTTCCCTAAAGGAATCCTTTTAGGAAAACATGAACTCCAATTGTAATTTATAATGTTACAAATTTGTAAATTAAAAATTATAGTTGGAGCTCCTATTTTCTTAAGTTAAAATTCCAAGGAAACTAAAATTATGAATTACAAATTTCCAATTTACAATTCTACGATTGACAAAGGGAACTTTTCAGGGGGACTACAACTATGAATTATTATTCTACAATTTATAATTATATTTATTGCATTTTTGAAATTTTCAATTTTCTAATTTGTAAATTTCAAAATTGTTATTGAGTTTTAGATTTCCCCAATATAAATTAATTTAAAAATTATAATGGGACCCAAATTTACCCAAAACAAAGAAAACTACAAAGTTGCAAAAGGGACTAAAATTTCCCCAAAAGGTAAAAAAGTGAAAAGTAATGCATTTATTCATTAAAAAATGTGGATTTAACCCTAAAATCATAATGTTAAAATTCAAGTTGGATCCAACAATTAAAAGGGTAAAATAACATAAATTTTTCATTTTCATTTGTGTTGATTGTTCAAACACTCCATGCAAGAAATATTACGAGTCTGCAAATTCAAGGTTGGCGATTCCAAAGGAGATTTTTCACATGGCCATACATTTGGGGTGTTAAAAATCCATCATTATCTAAAAATCAAAATCTTTGGTTGAAAGATAATTCAAGAAATAAGAACAACACAATAACAATAATTCTATCTCTGAGAAGAGATGTCTTATTCATTAAATTTGTAGATCCAAACATATGCCTATCTCTAAGAAGAGATGGTTGATCTCCATTTCGGATTACATATTAATTTATAAATTATTTTAAGGTAGGAGAAGGATGTGGAAGGTCACGAATATAGAGTAATATTAAATGGTTTGACTTACGTGATTTACAACAATACAGAATTCGAGGAATTATTATTTTTAGAAACTTACTATTTTTAGACCGCACTACTAGAATTGTAATTTAGGGAACTTACATTGGGTTTTTGGGGATAAAAATACATCTAATAGATATTTATGCCATCTCACCATGTTTTCCTCATTCTTATCTTTCCAACTGTTCAAACAGGGAGTCAAATAGAGCTATAGTGTAAAAGTAATGGCTACCAAAAGTTCTGCCACCAATTGGGGTAGAACCATCACCTCAATTATCACCTAAAATGTTGCTCAGATCACATAATTATAGGATCATGTTGTTCTTTAGTATGCATAATTGGAAGGGAAACTTTCAATATGTTTCCAACTATGCTAATGAGTGGTCAAAGGCATCTTTAGGCAGTTGCATAAGAAGATAAATAGTTTGTTTGGCCTCCAAGGTAAATATTCTCCTTCTATCTCATGGGAAGTGCATCTCCAAACAAGAAATCATTTTTTTTCTTTTTTTCTTTTTTTTAATAATATTTATCATTCCTTGTAGAGGAAATTATAACAAGGTTTTTTTATAAATAAATGAAGATTATAGGCATGGCAAGGAACATTTTCCAACTAGGAGCATCATTAATGAACTTTGAGGAGTGTTTTATAATTTTTTATATTGTATGTTGCAAACCACATTACTAGATTTGTAAAAGTGGTATAAATGTATAAATATATGGCTTCTCCTCTATTCTAGGTTATTGATGGTTGTTCATTTTATCTAAATCTAGGTTATTCAAAGTTTTTGGATCAACTATTATGTGTATTTATTGTCTTCCTTGCTAAGGTGGTTGCAGCTATACAACCTTTTTAAATCTTTGAGACCATTTTTATGTCTCCCTTATCAAACTAACAAACTCACCATGTTTATCCCCATGGTAGCATTCTACAAGAATGATGTTTGTAATATTTTCTTTCAAAGTTAATGAGAAATATGTATGGTTCTTACTCTTACCATTTTATAAAGTGTAGTAATATGTTTTGCAAATATTTTTGATTGGATACTTGTTTCGATACCTAATACTAATTATAATTTTACACATAGATATGGATTATAAATCCCATTATGCATTATTTTAGAATATGGTGTTTAATAACTCTTAGGTCAGCTAGGTTCATGGATTCAATGGGAAAAGGTTTATGAGATTCAGTTTTAATGTATGTCCTTGTCTTTCAAGGATAATTTGGGTATTTGCATTTTATTGACACCAATAATTGCAAATCACTCCTGGTAGTCCCCATTGGCCTAAATTTGACTTTTTTTATACATCCTTGCTAAGGAATAATGTTATTAATATTGAAATATCCCCTATTTTTTGAAAACCAACAACACACCACACCTTTTTTACAAACTATCTAACTATTTTACACTATTTTACCCAACAAATAATACATCCTTTGCATATGTTAACTGTTATTTTATTTACAAATGTATAAAATAATTCATATATAACATGTGTTATCATCTTATGCTTTAAATAAAAATATTGTAGACTTATATTTAGCCCTTTTTATTGAATATTTCTTTATAAATGAAGATTGCATGGATATACCCATTTATCTTTAGTATCTTGTATGTGTCCTAGAGATTTTGTTTATCTTGTATGACAACCCTTCCTAAGTGGAATGAATAATTTTGGTTATGCCCTAGTCATAATTTTATTTATTTGTACCAAAAATCTTCATGGAGGTTAAATTATAGAATCACTCCCTGTGAGCAAGCTACCCCTCAGGACCTCTTACCTTGGTTCAGGTAGAGCCAAAAGTATCAAGGAGATGACCATACCCTTTATCAATGCATCTTGTTCATTTTATGCATTTAATTCATTCTTGATGCCAAATGATTTCATGGATATAATGACATATCAATGGGGTTTTCATCTTTATTTGCCATTTCCTCAAGTGTGCAAGGTTGAATAAAAGAGGTGTATAATTGGGAACTAAAAATATTCTAACATTATTACCAAGGATATAAAAGACACCTATGGCACTTGTGTTATTGGGGACACTTGCAGAGAGTTGTAATAGTTTAGGTTCTATCAAGTTATTTGCATTAGAATATTTTTATCCAAGTAATCTCAGTTGTATTTTCAAACAATGTGTGTTTGTATTAAATGATGAGTTTGAAAATTAAGGTTGTTTGATTTTACTTCATTACCTCAATTTGTCAACAAGTTCAGCACTCTGCTAGGAATGTTGCTCGAAACATGAAAGATTTGACAAATTGACTTCTACTACATTTATTGCAAAGATTTGTTAAATTACATGTTGGAATTTGATTTCCCCTCTTGAACATAAAGCTAAAAAATTTATTTTATTTTCCTTCATGTCTCATCAATAATATTTATTAAAGGTTAATTTTAGCATGTATCACAGTCACTTTGTTAACTGTTATATTTTAAAATTTTGACTCTAGTGAAGCCTCCAATGTTATCATCTAGTTTCAAGGAAGATTAGTGCCTATTTTGAATATCTTTGTTATGTTATAGATTTGAGTTTTTTTTTTCTTATAAAGTTTCAAGGATTGATATCACCCTTTAAAGGTGACTCATTGAAACAACTTGTCTCACCCCTAAGTTTACATCAAAGATGAAGGAGATGAGTTTGGAGGCCAGTTGATAGGAAAATTTAAGTTGCTAAAGAGTGTTTGGGCTGTCAAATTTTTTATAATCTTCAATCTTTTGTTAAACTTCCTAATATTAAGGACTAGTATAGCTCTCCAAACAATTATAAAACTTATAAACCCATTTATTATCCAACTCCTTCTCAACTAGCTAAATCCCCTCCTAAGTTTGATCTATCAAGTCCACCTTACTTACCCCCATACATCCCTTTGCCAATTCTTCATGAACCTACAATTGAACCAATCATGAGGCATAAAGATCAATATGATAATTAATGTCGTACATTCTATATTCCTAGATTCAGACTTATCAATTTTGATCAAATGGAAGGTTATCTTAGTGATTTCCCAAATGAAGTAAGGTACTACCTCCAAAGTTTCAAGGGAATAATGAAGTCACTAATGATCAACAATGAGGGATTTCTACATTGTCATTAAATATTATAAGGTTTAGCATGAGGATGTGTGTATTAATTTGTTTATGCAGACACTGGAAGAATATACTTATGAATGGCTCAATTCACTTCACCATTGATGCATTGATTAGTGTGAAGAAATGAAGACTATTTTCAAGATTCAATATGGTGATATAATTCATCCAAGGTTTCTCTTGGATGAATTTAAAAACATAAAAATAAACCTAGTGAGTGTGTGCAGGACCTCAACACAAGGTTGAATAAGATCATGATCTAGTTACCTGAAAACATTCAGCCTAGTAATATAACATGCTTGATAAGATATTTTGATTCGTTTGACAAGAATTTTGCATACTAATATAGGGGAAAGGCTCCTACTAAACTACATTTGGCATTAAATAAGGCCATCCAAAGTTATAAAAACATAACAGATGTGGGTAATCCCATGAACAAGTGGGATAAAGTAAATATGGTTAATCCTAAAAAACATAGTCCACTAAGATAGCCAACCTTGAAGAGACGATTAAGACTCTGGCCTTCATTATTGAAGAGATGCCAGAGAAGCTAGATAAGGATAAGAAGGGGATCCCTCATTAGTATACAAGTTAGGAGAGGGATCCAAATTTAAATCAAGCATAAAAAAATCCTACTTTATACAATCAAGATAATGATAGAGGGAAGAGGCCTGCATGTAATGAATGAACAAATATAAATCAAAATAAAGAGTCTATAAGAGATGTTCCTAATACATTACATGCCAAAATGAATGTAGTAGGTTGTGACATTTAAATTTGTTAGTGTGATAAGTTCATCCTTTCACATCCCCCATGTGATAATGTTGAATAAATTTATGAAGATACAGATGAACTTGAATCTGCATCATTTGATGATGATATTTATGGATTGGCAAAACATCTAAAGCAAGATGCCTGCCTCCATAAAATTACTAAGTGATACTATTATTGATCATTTTTTTAGTGCAATAAAAAAGGTATGTGTCCCAACCTATGAGTTATCTTGTGATTTTAATATGGTTTAAGCATATGAATTACCCATTCCTAATTTCAATTTTTTAAGTTAATGATGATTAATAAATATGATGTGGGTATTCCTTTAGTTGAGGATAGGGAACTACTAATTAATGTAGTAGGTTCCCAAAATAAAAAAATAAAAATAAAGACTAAATAATTTGATTCATTTATTGAATAATAGTAGGTTTATATATGAAGAGAGATTCGGTTATCTTGTAATTATTGATAGATCCCTACACCACCTAAACACCTAACCACTACAATACAAATGATCATCAAACTGCATAATTAAGCTTAAATAGATAATGTAATATCTCAAATTATGCTTACATTCCCCCCTTTATTATATTGTATCTAAAAACATAATATTTTTTTATAGTGATCCCCCATTATTATAAACACTGTAAAAATATTTACACTCTGTGTGTAGTTTGCTCACTTTTTAAGGTGGCATGCCATCCTTGTGGCTTCAAAGTCTTGGTGTCATCTTTGTTTATACTTTTAGGGTTACCAAAAAATGGGAAGTAATAAGAACACTTTTATATGATATCACCTTCAATGGTTTCTTGCATTATGAGGATTACCACAAATTTGGAGCATTACAGGACGTTTATACTACACTTCGGTGGTTTCTTAGATTAACACAAACCCTTTTCAAAGAACCAAGCACTAATTTAGTGCTTTTTCTCCCCAAAATATTAATTTTTAGGAGGTACAAACTATAAAATAATTCTTAGTGCTTTATTTAGAAATAAACTGCAAAATGTAAACAACACACCAAACATTATCACCATAGCGATGATGTGACTCCATCGTAGGTGACTCATGAGAGGATACCTATTATCCTCTAGCCTCTATGTATCCTCCATCCTCAAGTAAATCAAATTTATTCGCTCAGCTAATGTCTTGATGAAACTCATATGCATGTCATTTATAAGGGAAAAACTCTACCATTGACACATGACTCAGGACTTCGGGTTCACCTAATAATGAATCTGTAAAAGAATTTTTGAAATAATGGAAATGAACCCATAAAATTGTTAACTCTAGATGACCCAACACAATATCAACTCTAGACGACATGATGATTTTTTTTAAACTTTTTTCAAACTAACAACTTACTAAAAAAGGACACTTCAAATTTTAAACTCTAAAATAAATGACTTTAAACTTACATACTAGGAAACTAATACTAACAATTAGAAATTTTAGAAATTAATTCTTTGTGCCTTCATTCTTGAGAATCTTTGAAAATACATCCATTCAACTCTTGTATTTCACTCACCAGAAGTCATCATCATTCTTATACAAATAGTGTCAATAGGATATGAAGCAAAACTAGAACTTATTATAATACCCCAACTAAGGAGGAAACTTGTAAGAATTTTTTTCTAAAGATATCTAACTAAAATAACTTGCTTAAGGGAATCATACATTCTAAAGTACATAACTCAACACTATTGGCATATCAGATCTTAGCATCTTCATGCTTTCCCTACACTTCTACTACTTTGAACCTTCTATGATTGTGTCATGTCTTTTAGTATAAATTTATTTTGTGCTACCTTTGACAAAATCCCAAATTTTCTCTGAAGGAGAATAATGACTAAAAAACTAAAAATATATCAAAGAGAAATAAGTCATTAATGGGACAACAGAAAAATCTTGAGATGCCGCTACAAATGATTTAAAATGTCATTATAGAGAATGAGTACCGTTCTTATACCAATAAAGGAAAATAAAGACTAAATACTTTGATTCATTTATTGAATAAAGATTGGTTTATATACAAAGAGAGATTAAATTATCTTGTAACTACTGATAGATCCCTATGCCACCTAAACACCTAACTATTTCAATAGAATTGATCACTGAACTACATAATTAAGCTTAACTAGACAATGTAATAACTCAAATTATGCAAAAAAAAAAAAAAGAATACTACATGAAAATTATGCAACTAGATTTTTCCTCTCAAGACACTACCTCTCCAAATCCAAGGAAAGGGGATGCAAGTAAAGAGCTAAAGAAAACTACAATAGTATTAAAATATTCTAAACCCATACCCATTTCTCAAGTTGTAAAACTAAGAGATGATCCAATTAAGAATAAATTACTCATATTATATAGTATTCCTAAGGGTGTGAATGATGTTATAAAAAGTCTCCACTTGAATATTGTTGTGCAAAATCCAAATCCATCCCATCCTACTCCACTTCAAACCTTGAGTGATTGTATCCAAGCTGAAAGTGTTGTCACCCTTCCACCTAGTACTCCTCTTCCTTAGTATAGAATGTGTGATATGGAATAGGTTTTGATCCTAATTAAAGTCACTATGCCCCTATTGAGTTATTATGAATACCTAAACAATGGAAGAGGGAATTTGAATATTTGAATTTGGTGAAAAATTAAATGCCTTCACCCCCAATACTCCTAGAAGATGATGTATAATCACAAGAGGTTATTTAACCTACTTTGAAATTCTATTTGGGAACTGTATTAGTAGAGATTAAAGTAAATGTGGATCCATTTTACTCAACCATATTGATCAATGGTTCAATTATTCATAAATACATGTTTGATTCTAGAGCTTATTGTAATGTGATGCCCCTAGGTATCCTAAATGAGCTTAGAGTTAAAATTACATCATCCTTTAGTAAGTGCTATGCCATAGATTCATGATAGGTTCTATTTTTTGGACAAGTCAAAGGATTTGTAGTATAGTTGGTAGTGCATCTAGGTATGTATTTGAATATGGATGTGGTAGTTATGGAATGCCCACCTAACTGGGAAAGGTTTCTATCACAAAAATGGGCTACTAGCATGGGTGGAAGTGTGAAAATGGAATTATCTTATACCACCATTCTGTTGGAGGGTAAGATAGTCAAACTTTATAGAGAGCTAAAGACACTACATGCAATTGAAGATCTGAAGCCTACTCTCAATGAGGTGTTGTACATGGATGTTGAATAGGGCAAATTTTTTTGTGATATTTGTGTTTTTTAATAGCCTGTTGTTAATGACGTTGAACCTAACAAAGAAGGTCAAATTTGGAATGTGTTTTTATGGGGCTTGAACATTATTTATATGCTATATGAATTTCATATACTATAATATATTTATTATATATATTAAACAAATATAAATATATAAATAAAATTTATCATTATATAAAAGAGCAAGTAATATATAATATTATATATTAATTATATGGTGTATAAAAATATTATATAGTATAATATATTTATTCTATATACTAGATAAAAATTTATGTAATAAAATAAAAATATAAAATGTTATAATATAATATAATTATTTTATATTTATAATATTATTAAATTATTATACACATGTAATATATTTATATCATATAGTATTGTATCTAGACATCTGTCCATGGCCCCTCAAATGTTCAGTAAAGTAGTTGACCACCTTTTCAATGTTTTTTGATTCATTTCTTGAACTAAGAAAGTGGAAGGGGTCCTTGTTTATTTGCCTTAACTGGGTTATTTAATTAAAATTTATATATATATATATATATATATATATATATATATATATATATCTGAATGATAATTATATAAAATAGTATAATAACATTTAATATTGTATATTAGTTATGTAGTATATATTAATATTATATTTTATAATAAATTTATTGTATATATTAAATAAACAAATATATATACTTATAAAATATATCAAAGTTACAAGAATATAAATATAAAACATTATAGAATAATTATATTTGAAAATATTAGATAATACAGGTTCGAATGATGGCTTTGAATAGTGGAGAACAGTCTCTCCCACCCACAACAAATAAAAAATACATCTACAACTATTCCTTTGTAATGATCCCACAATCATGGTTTGATGATGGACACTTAGCATTGACTCCTCTCCAACTGATATATTTTGAATGTGTCACAACTCACCATTGTTCTACTCTATTTGTTGAAGGAGGGATGAAAAACCTTACCCTCTCCATAACTTTCATAAATTTGGTGATGGAAGTGCTTGTTAAACTTGGAAAAAAGGGAGTGATTTCCATATCCCTAACTAGTCTCCAACCTATCACTGGTGAGAATATCCTACGTAGTGGTAGACTCAATGGTACTCAGTGTACAACACTAGAAATTCTTAGGGTAATTACCCCTTCCACGACCATGTCTTGGATTTTGTCTTCACCCCTAATTTTTTAACATATTTCTACTTTGGTTGTGGGTAAAAATAAAACCCTGGTAAGAACATATTCGGATCCTTTAAGCTGCATCTAGTCTAGCTAGGATGCTATGGTGATGGAGGTAAAGGTCAGAATGAAATGTAGACCCATCTATTTCATCAACACCATCTCTCGTCTAGTTCCTAGATCAGATCTTAAACCTCTCATCCTAGCCTCTAAAAATCTTATGGTAAATTTTGGTGAAGAATAAGCCAAGGAGGTTCTTAAATCAAATTAATATTTTTCCACTAGGGGTTTAATTTATAGATTTTTGGATTCTTGGTGAAATTTTTAGGAGCTTAATAGGTGTATTTCATCGTAATACAAAACCCTTCTCTCAGATAAACTCAATATTTACCCCTATGTTAAAGGCTACTTTATTATTATTTTCCATAATATTGAGGATAAGGAAGAGATTAAGCATCAACCCTAGATCTTGAATCATCACTGCTTTTTAGTGATATATTGGTCTCCAAGTTTCAATTACCTCATTGAAACCATGCATATTAAACCCATCTAGATTTGTCAACCCAATCTTCCACTTCAGTTTTGGATAGAATATATCATGAGGGATATTACTATATATTTGGGTAGTTTTCTATGTATGCATCTAGATACTGACCACTTCTCCTTCATTAATTTTACTAAGATTTTAGTAAACATTGATACATACAAGAATGTTATTTTAAAAAGTACCCTGAAGGTTGGAGATCACACTTAGTCTCAAGCCATTGACTATGAAGGCTTACCATTTCAATGCCATAATTGTTTCACCAGTGGAAAATTGACCAAGAGCTACGGCTTCCTTAGGAAAAATAAAGACTCTTCCTGGTGGAAACATTTCATCCTTAAAAACCTCTCAGTATTGGCCATAGATAGTGAATGAGCCACTGACAATGAGGATTCTACCTCTTCTTTTGAAGCCCCTGATTCCCTTACTTTAGAAAAGGACCCCAAAGTCTTGTTACATTTTTAAAATTAATTTTTGGTTCATCTTATTTATCCAAAGAAGTTTGAGCCAATCCTAGGTTCCTTCTCAAAGGAATTCCTAGAATTAGACACTGTTAGGGTAGACTCTATTCTAAGGACAACCATGGAAGATAAATCTCAACCTTGTGCCATAGTTGCATATGTCTCCTATGGCATTCAGTTTAAAAATAATGAAGTTTTGGTAGTGGTTCAAAATAATATGAAAGGAATAAATGAAAAGGTCAGTGAAAAAATGGGACCCCATGGTAACTTTTTGAATATCACTAAAAAAATGCTTAAGTCCCCTGGATAAGTTTGATCGAAACTTCTCAAAAGTTTCCTCTTAAGTGTGAGTTCCAATTTATTTCACTTTTTTTTTTTTTTGGTAAGTTTCACTTATGTGTGGATCTTGCCTTAGATTTCACTATCACTAGTAGAGGCATCCCATTAAAACTTTAACAATTGATTTTTAGTTCCCTCCACTATATAGGGTTATAGGGCCTTTCAAAACCTATTTTTTAACCTATAAAATAAAAAGCAATATTATTAAAATGTTATAAACATATAATATATTTA
>JARHVA010005518.1:515000-770000 GCA_037957365.1 Torreya grandis
CAAAAAATTAAATCCATACAAAAATAATTGGACAACTGAAGGTGTAGTACTCAAAAAGTGAATATTATGTAATTACACAAACAACAATGGTTTGGGATAGGTTTTTAGCTTCAACATTATTGAATTAAGGGATATGACATTACTATAACTTCCTTTGGTCATGTGGAAAATCAATACATCAGCTAGATTCAAGCCAGAAAAACATATGCAATTTCAAATGGCACATTAAAATAGGCCAACAAAAAATACAATAAATCAAAAAGCCCATGGGAGATCATTCTCAACATGACATATTCTATTAAACATTGTTCTGAAGAAGATTCTACCATCCTATTATTTTAATTTGAGTTCAAAAACATTATGATATTAAAGATGCAACTTCAGACATAAAATTGGCATTATTGATGCCGTTATATCTATTACCGATGCATCATATTTTAAAAATCCAAATGGAACCTCATATGTTAAAAGAACACTAATATTGCAAGATATCTCTGAATGTAACATGAAATTAACCCTTTGGATAGGCTTTTATCTCAAATAGGGGAAACTACTAGTGGATATTTATGCTTCTACACCAAAGTTGGCTCTAGTTCTTGCCATCTAAAAGGAAAAATTACAATCATATAAAGGGAAAATAACATGTACTGATTTGTATACATAACTTTTCATCAATTTAGACATCTATGAGGCACATGGGGTTAGGACATGGTTTAAGTAAATAGGGAAAACTATACATGGTGCATCAGTTAGTGTAAGATTGGCTCAACATAAAATAATTAGAGACATCCATAGCTTAGGAGTTGTCGAAAAATCAAATATATTTAATTTACATGCCATAATAATACACATCATAATAAAAAAGATGTTATCTTACTTGCATTTCATTTGTAGGCATCCAATTCATAACACCTTTTGTGTTGAAATTGTCAATCTGACTCGAATTACACTTAAATACACATTTTATGTCAAAATACATTAAAACATGTTAAATATTTTTAAAAAATTATTTACAAGTGCCAATTTAGGTCAAAGTATCCCTAAATAGGGAAATTAAATTTATGGGCCAGCTAACTTTGAATAATTTATTTTGAGTCAAAATGATGATTTCATCTTTTATGCTCTAGATCACTCTTTTCTTCTAATTCGTCCATACATGTCACATACCTTTGTTATTTACTATTCATAACATCCTAAATGGGAATATGATTCCAGCACATCTAACATCACCTTCCAATTCCTCTCTAGTAAAATTACAATTCAGTAATATGACTTTCTGATCATTTTGATTAATTGAAGGCCAATTTTAAAATAATTGCACAAATGTTGATTAACCTTGCTTAAGGCTAATTAATCCAAATCAAGGGCTTAAGTGGATTTTTCATGAGAGTTGCTGAATATTTATTTTTGAAAATTAATTCTTATTAATTTCATCATTAGGTGACCTCATTTCTTAAGAATACATCCCTAAGCCATAAATACCACAAATAACAGGATTATAGGTCACCCATTCCTAGTAAATACCTCCTATGCCTATTCAATTCCCCTTCTTCCAAGGTCATGATGAAGATAAATACATATTTAGCTACAAATATGAGGATTATCCTCAACCACATATCTTCGTCTCAAGATGGACAATTCAAGTTGATCCTAACCAATCTAAAAAATATATAAATAGAGAGGTGATGAAGATTATTTTGGTGCAAGGTTATTATGATCAAATATCTTCAAAGCTTGAACATTGTAAAGTTATAATACTAAATTGTTTCTATAAATCTTCATTGATAGGCTAGTTTAGTGATTCTACATCAAGAGCCTAGGTTTTGTGAAGTGTTCTTGAGGTATTGGAGGAGCTTACCTCAATTGTTGACAAAGACAAGGATGCTTGATCAAGGGAGAACATGTTTTTGAGCCACATGGGCATGGTGAATCCATTTGTGAAAGTGATATGGTGTTTCTTTCTTTCATCTATTTATTTCTGTCTTTTTTAATTTCTATAGGAAAAGATAGGTTTGGTTAGTTATTTATTTATGCATGTTTCATTGTTTATGGATTAATGCTTGACTAACTTAAATTGTAATCCTCTTTACATCTTGGCATGCTCAGTGGGACTAGATGCATCTCACACCTAAAGAAGATCATACAACCTTAAAAAAATTATTTGAGCTTCTAAAACATTTATAAATTAGTTTTCTAACTTTATTTTATCATTTTTTATTGCTATGAGTTTACACAATAATCGACATCGATAGAAAATATTGACATCAATTACTTGGATTAACCAACATTGGTTGGAAATTACTGACGTTAGTGGTATATAACTGACATCGATCACTATGATTTCTTAAAAACACAAACTCGAGAGCTATTTTAAAATGCTTAGTTTGGGGTCATATAGACTCCATTTTGGATTTTTTTTAAAACCATATGTTTTCTCCTAAATTTTTAAAATTTGGCATTAATTTAGCTTCAAGTTTCATATATTTTAAAAAAAAAATGGAAAATCCATTTAAAATGTTTCTAATCTAACATGTTTATTTTGGGGTGATGCCTTAAGGATAAACAGGTAACTAGTAGATTTCAAGTTTGATAAATCATGTTTTAGAACATATTTTGCATGCTTTAAAATGAATTGGGAATATTATTTTTGTGCTTAAAGTAACATTTAAGGTTCTTAAATAAGTTTTTTTTGCATTATTTTTAAAATTTACAACTCAGAAAAAGGGGTCAAATGAACACAACCAAAATTTTTTTTTAGGTTTAAAATTGAACACACTTATTAATTTTTGTTTGCAATAGTTGATTAGATTAATATTATTTGACAGAAAGAGGAATGTTGGATGTATGTTCTTCTATTTGTCCTATATAGGGAACCACTAGAATCAAAAGTGTCATTCCTATTGCAAACATCCTAGTCCAAGTCTTAGAAATAATGTCACCTAAAGCACTCCCCAAAAACTGGCTAAAGTTTGGGTGATCTTGAAAATGACCCTAAAGTCTTTCTATTTTCATGGTTTCTTTGTTTTTATCTAACTTGGCTTGCAAAGGGAACTTCATCACCTCTCACAAGTTATTTAGGGAAGCTTTGACCTAGGGTTTCATCTCTCGACATTGATTATATTTGACTCTTTTTAGAGTTATACATGAGACATAGTGGAAATTTAGACATCGCACTACATTGAAAAAATAGTAGGATGTAGTGGTTGCATAAAGGACTCAACCTTTATGAAACAAGATGAGTGATACAGACCGAATAAATGTGCTTTTCTTTTGCATTGTTTGGTGTGAAAGTCATTGTGAAATTGATTCTCCTAGAACGTTTAAAACATGATAATTTAATAGACCCCACTTTACCATACCTTATCAGTTTAGAATTAAGATGTTTTTTTTTTGTTATTATCTTACTTAGTCTTGATTTGTGTCTAAAACTTCTTGTTAACTCAATGAAATTAACCAAAACACATTATCCTCAATTTTCTTGATCAAGGGAGGCATTACGCTGCCCAAATGGAAAATTCATCTTTTCCTTATTTAATTTGTTATCAAAAGCTTTGTGTCATGACATCCACTCTGCCCAACTAAGTCTAGAAATTTTACCCAATTTGTTTATATCCTTCATTTATAATCTACATTCATAATTGGAGCTTTCTAGGTTCTAAGGGTTGGTGTGTCAAAGTGGGTTTGCCATTTGTGAACTAAGGTTATTTTAATTTGGGTTTAATTTTCTATTTGGATTGAATCTTATTTATTAAGAATCAAAATCACATTATCTTCATGGTGGACTAAAATTATCTTACGTATCACTCATGCTTTAGGTCCTAGAACATATTTTATCCTATTAAAATAATGTGGCGATGTTGTGCTACCTATTTGGTCCTAGCTTTATACTTAGTGATTCACGTATGTTTTTCCATCTTAATTTGCTTAGTTCATTTTGTCTTCTTCATAATCTAGAGAGCTTTCCTGTAAGCTTCTAGGGTTAACTTGTCAAAGTTGAAACTAGCTTTTGTAGTGTGGGTGTATCACAAAGATCTAAGATTTTATAGTTTTCACCTTGGGTCTTTTAGTTATATTACTCTCTTTCGATCTATATGATTGTAACTTTACCAGAGGTTAAGTAATTTTATGAACCAAATTTTCTAAATTGTGCATGGTTTCAAACCACCCTCCCTTATAGTCTCATTTGTACCTTAGTTATTTGTTTAAACGAGACGTAAAACATACTTTTATTGGTGGCTAAACATTGGTCCAAAGTTAGTAAAATTCACAAAACAACTCTTTTTAGACATGACTCAAATTTTTACTTGTAGTGGGGCCTCTTACAACCTTAGTTATGAGGATGAGTAATTTTATGATGGTCAAGATAACCCCATTATTTTTTATGATATACCCACAATAGTAGGATTTGAATATGATTACAATGAATATCAACCCCAAGAAGATGAAGATGAAGAGCTTCTTAGATTGATAGAATTAAGTGCTAGACTACCTTCTGACTTTCCTATATAATAATTTCATACCTTTGTTAGAGAAGGAGCAAAATGATGACAAGAGCACGATTTTGCAAAAATAGACATACCTTATTCTTATAACAAAGGAAAATAAATACAAACAGAGTCAAAACCCACAAATCTAGATCATCTAACTAAGATCGAGATAATAAGTCAATGATATGCATATCAACATGTCATAGACTTAACTGACTCCCTAGTTTCCACTTTAATTTATAATAATGCTTCGAAAGAACATGAATATATGTTGGGCAGTACGTAATAAATATTGGATGAGAACATTACCATAGTGGATCAAGGTAATATAAATGAATAGTTGAAGTCACAAGAGACCTTATAAGATGTTCCATTTGACATAGAACATATATTCTTCAATCATCAAGAACCTCTTGTTACTTTACAAACTCAGAAACCCAAACATTCAATTTAAACTGAGGAAATCCCTCAAACAAACTAGAGATTGGTAAATAAACATAGACATTTCCAAAATGAATAGAATGCAAAATAGCCAAATTTAGGGAATGTTTTACAATAAAAGAGTCAATGGCTTATGTTCTCAACTCAAGCATCAAATCAGAACAAAATCATGGATCAAAAGGTATACACTTCTTATATATCCATACAAAACCAAAGGTACATTCCACCCCAACAATAACAAAACTAGGCGCACATTCCACCCCAACAATAATAAAATTAGGGGCATACTCCACCCCAACAAAAATAAAACAAGGGGCACATTCCACCCCAACAACATATTATCCTTTCCATAGGTGCACCAAACATGCAAGAATTAAATTCTATGAAGGAAATTATCCAAAGATTAGAGATGAACAATAGAGTCAAAAATTACAAATTCAATGAGATATGCTTGTATGCATTTAACTTATCTATTCTTCAAAACCCATTTCCACCTCACATTGAGGCACCCAAATTTGACAAATACAAAGGGAAAGGAGATCCACATGAACACATAAAAGCATTATTTGTCTTGTGCCAAGAGGTTGCTTATAGTAGCAAGTAATTATTATGATTATTTGTATAAAGTGTAGTAGGACAAACTCTTGATTGGCTACTTAAAATACACAAGAGATCAGTTGTGGATTGGAACAACTTTTTGAAAATGTTTATTAACCATTCCTCATACAACATAGAACATGAACTGACCATTTTTAACTTATGCAAAGCTAAACACCATGATGGTTAAATTTTTGTTGCATATCTATAAAGGTGGAGAGCATTAATGGGCCACTTTTAACATAATTTACTAGAAAAACAATTGGGTGATATCTTTGCATATAATTTATATCCTGAAGTTTCACATAATATACATTTGGATTGTGTTAACTCATTTGAATAAATTATCGACAAAGAAGTGCAAATTGAGAAGGCTATTATTACTAGGGGCCTTTTTAAAATATTTACATAAGGACAAGCATATAATCAGACTAAATCACTAGCTCCTCAGATAGTTATGTAGGATAAGTCTAAGGGCTTTCACAAAAATAAGAACATGGTTGAAAATGGGGTGACAAAAATAAGACATGTACAAATGGTAAAGACTATGAGGCACCCAAATTTGATAAATAAAAAGGGAGATGAGATCCACACAAACATATACAATAATTATTTATCTTGTGTCAAGAGGTTACTTATAGTAGAGAGTACTTATTATGACTATTTTTGTTAAGTTTAGCAGGACAAGCTCTTGATTGGCTACTTAAACTACCCAAGGGATCAGTTGTGGATTGGAATGACTTATAAAATAAATTGTGTTAACCATTTATCATACAACATAGAACATGAGTTGAATATATTTGACTTATGCAAAGCTAAATAGTGTGATGGTGAAGTTTTTACTACATATCTACAAAGGTGGAGAGCACTGGTGGGCTACTTTCAACACAATTACCAGACAAATAGTTGGCTAATATTTTTGCATAGAATTTTCATCTCAAAGTTGTGCATAATATATGATTATCTTATGATAACTCATTTGAATAAATTATTAACAAAGGAGTGTAGATTTAGAAGGCTCATATTCCTAGGGGCCTTGTTAAGATCTTTACATAAGGACAAGTGTCTAATCAAAATAAATCAACAATTCATAAAATAGTTATGCCGGATAAGTCTAAGGGATTTCATAAAAATAAGAACATGGTTAGAAATGGGGTGATAGAAATAAGACATGTACAAATGGTACAGATTATGCCTACTCCAAATTTATAAATAACTCCCTCAAATCTACTACCTACTTTGTAAAGACAACCTCCATGAAGAACATTTCATAATAATTTTAGATTTTTTAGCAAGTTAGGAGAATAAATTGAAGTAGTATGATAAAATATCATTGCAAATAAATTATATGGTTAGTATCAAGGCCATTTCCTCAAAATCAACCAAAACTAGATTGGTATAAAGAGAATGAAAGGTGTAACTTTCATCATTTTGCTAGTCACAGTGCATATCATTGCATTCAATTGTGACATATTATTGTGAAATTTATTGAAAATGGTGAGCTGTAAATTTAGTTGGCTCCTAGTTAGGGCACAAATAAGGATATAGGAATTTATAAAGACCCCTTTTCTTGACATGATCCACCACCACAAATAAACAATCAAAATTGTCACAATCAAGGATAAAGGTGAAATCAAAACCAACAATAGGGTGAGAATCATAATAAGCATAATCAAGATCATGATCCTCAAACTAATAATGTGGCTTATAATATTGTACCTTATAACTACAATAACACAATGGGATGCATTTTGTAACCCATAGTACGACTGTTACTATGATGCCATGTGGCTAATCTCATGTTCCTTGTTACACGAGACCCATCATTATAGGGTCAACACCCTCTGCCCCTAATAGTACCATGTCGAGTTCACATCATTATGTTACTACTTTATTTACACAAGTTACTAATCTTGAACAATAGTACCATTCTTATAAGAGCTCCTCACTAACCTAAAATTATAACAATACTATTAATCACACATGAATCATTATCCAAGGCCCTTTCCCTAGTTATTCTAATTATAATATCTCCTTGCCACCTCTAGGTTGTGAAATCACAACTAAATGCCTATGAGTTACCATCTCTGGCCCTTCACCCCCTTCTTTTGATAAACCCAATGAAAAAATTATGCTAATGGTTCCAAAGCTTAATACTATTCCAATAAAGACTAATTTAGTTCAATACACGATTAAAAGGCCTTATAGTATAATAGACTAATTAGATAAAAACTCTACACAAATTTCAATATTAGAACTCTTGCAAACATCTGATGTTCATAGAACCATCCTCAATAAACTTTTACAAGAGTCTATTGTGCCTAATGATATAAACCTTGACTAGTTCCAGAACCTAATTTGACATTTTTCTTCATTTTGATAAATCACATTTGATCAAAAGGAGATGTCCACCCTTGGCGCAAACCACAATAACCCACTATACATTGAGATAATCATTTCAGATCAAAATATAAGCAGGGTTTTTATAGATAATGGTTCAAGTTTGAACATCATATCTATGAAATTGGTGTGTCGATTGGGTTAGATGGACAAAGACATTCAACCAAAGACTATTATATTAAAGGCTTATTATAATGTCAAGAGGGATTCATTGGTACAATTTAGTTACTAGTAATGGTTGGGGCTATTTCTCATCACACATTATTCCATATTATGGATATTAAACTCCCTTATAACATACTTCTTGGTCATGTTTAGATCCATGAAGTAGAGGTAGTTCCATCTACTCTTCAGCAATACCTTAGGTTTTCCCATGATGGGATCGAGGCTACTCATCCCACTGATCAACAACCATACCAGTATTGCAAACATGTCAAAGTAGAGTTTTAAAATTATAACTATTGCATAGGTTCTAAATTCATTATAAAGAAGAACAAAGTCATCATTTCTCATCCATCTCCATCTAATTATATAGACCCTAGTGATGTATCCTCGACCTCAACTGACCCATTTACCATAGATTTGGCCAAGTAGGTTATTATTAAAGATGCAAGCATTTCCACATATCATCTTAAGGATGTCCTCCATATTGTAAAATTACCAAAATTCCATAAAACATTTTGTAATCCTAGAACATCCCAGACTCTTAATAGACCCGATAAGATTTGGCAACCAAAATAGAAGTAACTAGAACCTATTATGGTTTTTGCACATGTAATTATACAAATGAAATATTGAGAGGCTTTTATGTAGGGAAATTGTGACATTATATGCTAAATAAAAATATATATATTATCACCAAGATAGATCATCTCAAGTCCCTCTTATCTAAAATTGTTCTCCAAGGATATATGGATAAATGGATTACGCTCCTTAGTGAGTTGGATATTGAATACTAGAATTAGAAGGAAATCAAAGGGTAGATTCTTATGGACCAACTTTTAGAAACTCCTATCATAGCCACTCAACCTCTCAACTTTGACCTTCTAAATGATTCTATCATGACAATATAATAAGCATCAGAAGAGGCCAAGTAGTGGACACTCTATTTTGATGGATCCTTCACATCTCAAGGATATGGAGCTGGTATATTGTTGATAACGCCACAAGGGGATTTGATCCCCAAAGCCTTCCATATACAATTTCAATGTATAAATAATATGGATAAATATGAAACATTGGTTGCAGGGCTTCATCTTACCATATAGTGGGATATTCAAAGCTTAAAGTTCTATGGAGATTCATAGCTAATCATAAATTAGATAACTGATCAATATCAAACAAGATACGATAACGTTGTCCCTTACAAGCAAATTGTTGATAACCTTAAAAGACATTTTACATATTTGTAGTTTGAGCAAGTTCCATGAGTCAAGAATAGGTCTACTGCTACCATGGAAACAATTGGTTCCATGATTCAAATAAATGATAGTGCTAAAGAGTATTAGTTCATGATTGAAAATTTTCTACATGCAACATATATTTTATCAGATTCATAGAGGATATGCACCATTGTTGATCCTAATCTCTCACCTGAGCTACCATAGTACCAAGATTTTTATAACTATTTTCATAACCATGTCTTTCCTACCAACCTTTCCAATAATGAATAAAAGATTTTCCTTCATTGCGTAACACATTATATCCTCCTTGGAAACATGATTTATCAAAAAATGCAATGATGGAATGCTTCTTCATTGTTTATCTTTTAGAGAATCCAAGATGGCACTCAAGGAGGTTCATGAAGGAATGTGTGGGGTCCATACCAATGGTGTAGTCCTAGCAAAAAAAATTCTCAGAATAGGCTATTATTGGCCCAAAATGGAGAGAGATGCTTGTAATTATGTAAAAAAGTGTGTTCCTTGTCAGTAGCATGGCAGCTTGATACATGCACATTCTATACCATTATAGCCAATTACAACACCATGGTCTTTGTCAATATGGGGTCTTGATCTCATTTTAAAAATAAACCCAACATCTTTAGATGGCCATAAGCACATTTTGACTGCAACTGAGTACTTTACCAAATATATTGAGGCCATTCCTCTCACTTATCTTATCAGGAAAAAAATAGCCAAATTTATTCATTACCATATCATCTATCGATATCCAATCCTAGCCCATATTATATCTGATAATGGTGGATCCTTTGTAAACCAAGATGTCAAAGATCTTTGTGCAAAATTCAAGATCAAGCATAAAAAATCTATTCCATATAACCCACAAGGTAATGGCCAAGCTAAGGCATCAAATAAAACCATTCTACCCATCTTAAAAATGATTGTCAATGATGCTTGTCATAATTATCACTTGCAACTCTTTCCTACCCTCTGGGCTTATAGAACCAATCATCACACCCTAACTAGAGCTAATCTGTAGTCCTTTATTTTTGGCATTGAAGCTATCATCTTGATTGAGATTGAGATCCCATCATTAAGAATATCAATGGAGCACATTGAATATGATGAAGAATGTATAGCCTCATAGATACAAGAACTAGAACTTATTTATGGTAAGCATTTGGCTTCCCTAAAACACTTGCAGGCCTATAAGAAAAAATTACGGTGAAGATACAACAAGCACATTCTCTATGGATAATTTGAGATTGGTGACTTAGTTTTGAAAGAGAATTAGATGAACATGAATGATGAACCCATAAATAAAGGTACATTTCAACCTAATTAGTTATATCCATACATTGTCATGGCAAACTATGGATCAGGACCATATATATTGGCTAAACCTAATGGTGAAGAACTTTTAGAGCCCATAAACACCATACAACTTAAGAAATTCTATGCATGAATAACTTTGAACCATTATCTGTAAGACCCCTGACTTGGGGGAAACTTTTTCTATCATAATTTTATCCCACCCTTTTATCTTACCTTGAATGTATTTTATACTACATAGGTCCACTTTTCATGAATCTCGATGGTAAAGGCTTTGAACTCCCTGCAGTCTGAACACATTTTTCATCCCATTGCTATATTTAAAGATGCATATTCTTTGTATGTCTAGGATATATTATAATCTTGAACACATTTTATCCCTTAATCAATTATGATCTCGATTATGTCTCATGAGAAATATGAACATCTTCAGCAATGGTTTTATAAAGCAGTTCACCTAGGATAATCTTGTATAACTTTCGATAGTTGGATAACCCCATCTTTTTAGTACAAGTATTTTTCTACTTTCTTTTTTAATCAAGATCCTCACTCTCACTAATTTTTGAGCATGGCCCATTGTAGCTAGCTTAGCTATCTTATTGGAACGTCTACTATCAAGCCATGCATCTCCTAGACTAGATAGTCCCACCTTATGCATATTTTATCTCAAAAACACCAAAAACATTGGAAATATTTGGAAAATATGAAAAACATTATAACATGATCCATAAAATAATAAAAACATTTTCTCATGTTTCTATATATCTATACATTCTCATTCTACCATCCCATACTCTCACCATTTTGTGAGCAACAATTAAGTTTGAACACTCTCACCATTTTGTGAACAGCCATTAAGTTAGAATGCTCCCATCATTTTGTGAGCAAGTTTTAGGTTTGAATTCTCTCACCATTTTTCAAGCGACTATTAAGTTTGAATTCTCTCAACATTGTATGAGCAACCATTAAGTTTGAATTCTCTCACCATTTTATGAGCAACTGTTATGTTTGAATGCTCTTGTTATTTTACAAGCAACTGTTAAGAAAGAATTATCTTACCATTTTGCAAGCATAGGAGCACTAATTCATCTCATCTTATCGCATGCACTTGTCTCTTTACAAGATCATTCTTTCTTGTCTCATCAATTTATTATTTGCCAAACCATTCTCATTTACTTTTTGTATCTTCCATATTATCCTATAACATTAATTATGCTAGTCTGATCATCATTTTACTTCTATCTCATTTTTTGGGAGAACTACATTTGGCCTGAAGTTCATGTTGGAATATGTATCCATGGAACTATGTAGGTAGTTTCCACTTATCTTATACATTTGGAGTCATCTCAGCTAACCTCTTCATTTTTTTCTCTTCCCCCATTTCTTTTGTCATTTTTCTTTGTAATGATGTGGTGGAAAGTAATGCCTCTACCACACATGCATGAATATTTGTCTTTAAACCATAATAACTTAGTTTTTTTTTTCTTGGTGTTTTATTGTGCTTTCTCACCTCTCTTTTATTTTTTTTTCTTTTTTTCTCTTTTTATTTCTTGGGCTTGTGTTTCTTTGTCTTGTTTTACTATTTGGTTTTTCTTTTTTATTTTGTGTTCAAGAATACCTTGATGGTCCACATCAATCTTGATTATTCATATCTTGGTGTCATGTTGTAAAGATGTTCTTGAGTTTTGTTTTTAATCATTTTTTGTTCCTACTTATGTCTTGATAGATCATATATTGATATCAACTTATGTTCATTTATGTTTATATTTTCCTTTATCTTTTAATTTTTGTTTGTTTGTTTAAATGTAAATCACTGTAACTCTATTTTTGGTCATTGTTTTACCATTATTCTTAGTTATAAATATTCACATCTAAATTGGCTCAATGTAATTAGAATCTTATGTCATTCTAAGTTATTCATACTTATAATTGCTAATTTCTTTTTCTATATCAAGCACTTTTTGCTCAGGTCTCAAGGTCTTAACATCAACATCAACATCAACTCTAATGATTGATTCTCACGAACACTTTGCAAAACCTAGGCTCATGATGTGGAATTAGGCTTTTAGGTAACGTGCTTTTTAGGCTTCCTTGTTTACCCCTAGATATGCATCTCTTTGCATACATTATGAGTGTAATAAATTTTTGGTCATTTTTCATCATTCTTTATTCCATTCTCTCCCAAACTTGGGTGAACTTGTCTTAGAATTGATCAATGCCATAAGCATGTAGCTTGTAGTCTCAAATTGGGTACATTAAAGTGTGTTCCTTAAATTTATGGATTATATCTTTCCCATTATCCAAATCTCTGGGGCATGTTATACCTCTAATTATATTTTGATCATTAATAGTAATCATGAGTACAGGTATTAGGTCATCTGCATGTGATCTTTTCCCTAGGTTAATCTCTCACTTTCTCTCTCTTCTCAAGAGTTTATCCTTCTCTTTCATCCTAGTATGTCCTCTCAAGGGGGCATCATGGGTCTATTATAATTTATTCCTGACAACATTTTTCTTTGAAAATATGTTGTTTCACATGAATGTCTTGCAACACCTTATTAAATAGGGGCAAAATGTAGACATCAAATTTCTAACACTATTTGTGTTGAAATTGACAATCTTACTCGAATTACACCCAAATGCATATTTTAGGTCAAAGTCCATAAAACGTGATAAATGGTTCAAGATTTTTATTTATAAGTGCCAATTTAGGTCAAATTATCTATAAATAGGGAAATGCAATTTATGGGCCAACTAACTTTAGTGAATTCATTTTGAGTCAAAATGACAATTTTTCCTTTTGTCCTCTGGATCACTCTTTTCTTCTAATTCATTAGTACACATCATGTACCTTTTGATATTTTCTGTTAAAAACATCCTAAATGGGAATATGGTTCCAGTGCATCTAATGTCACCTTTGAGTTCCTCTCTAGTCAAATTATGATCTAGTAATATGACTCTCTGACCATTTTGATTAATTGAGGGACAATTTTCAAATAATTGCACAAATGTTGATTAACCTTGCTTAAGGCTAATTAATCTAAATCAAGAGCTTAAGTGGATTTTCCATCATATTTGTTGAATATTTATTTTTGAAAATTGATTCTTATTAACTGCATCATCAGGTGACCTCGTTTCTTGGGAAGACATCCCTAGGCCATAAATAACATAAATATCAAGATTATTGGTCACCCATGCCTCTTAAATTCCCATTATTCCAAGTTCATAATGAAGATAATTATATATTTAATTTCAAATATTATAATTATCCTCAACCACACATCTTCATCTCAAGATGCATGGTTCAGGTTGATCCTGACCAATCTCAAAAATCTATAAATAGAGAGGCCATGAATATCATCTCCACGCTATTTTAGATCAAGTTTTTTATGCTCTAATATCTTGGAAGTTTAAACATTTCAAACTTATAATGCTAAATTATTTCTATAAAGCTTCATTAATAGGCTAGTTTTTTTGATTCCACATCAAGAGCCTAGGTTTTGTGGAGTCTTCTTGAGGCATTTGAGGAGCTTGCCACCATTGTTGATGAAGACAATAATACTTGATCAATAGAGAACATGTTTTTTAGCCACATGGGCATGGTGAATCCATTTGGGAAGATAATATGGTGTTGCTTTCTTTCATTTGTTTCTTGTTATCCTTTGTAATTTCCATAGGAATAGATAGGCTTTGTTAGTTAGTTATTTATGCATGCTCAATTGTTTATGGACTAATGCTTGACTAACTTGATTTTTAATCCTCTCTAAAACTTTAATTAACAATAAATTATGTTAAAAAAATCATTCAAGATAATGATGCATTGTGGCATTGCCCAAAATGTCACATCAATGTTCAAAACTATGAATATAAGTACATGATGAATTTCATATTGAAATATGTTACAGCAATAATATGGGCCATAGCATTTGATGATGTTTCTATTATAGTAATGGGCATCACATAAAAAAATATTCAAGAGAGATTAGCATCACCTATTGAGGTTTTCAAAATTATTAGAAAAGTGTTATTTTGTAGGTACCAGTTCATAGTTTCAACAAAATCAGAAATTTACAATGACAAAGAAGAATTACATTGTAATATATTGACTGCAATATAATATTAATCTACACCAACATATACATCTTTCTTCAATGGATGTAATCCATATTAACATATGTTAAGTCTACAATTGATGTAATTAATTCTATCTTTTGTTCAGTTGCATGTATGTAATATGTAAACAAAATAGATTTTGAAAACCATTTGTTTGTATTATTCATTTTCAAAAAAATTATTCACCATATTTTAAGATGTTCAATAGAAATTTAATCTCTCCAAATTTTTCATCAAATGAGATATTCGAATGTTTAGTGATCTTCTAAAATGGTGTATTACAAATCTAACTTTTGTTTATAGTATTTTAAAAATCTTAACCTATGGTTGATTTGGTATTTATATATATGTAAGGATCATTGTAAAAATCTAAATAAAATAAACATGTCATTGTAATATTTTTTTAATTTTAGGCACTCTTTTTTATTACATTAGGTACTCTTTTGTGTAACATTTTATTTGGAGCTACTATTAGATACATTTTTTTCAAAAAAATATGTCACTTGAAATAGCCCAATGACCAACTAGACAAGAAAACACAGAGGGAAAAGAAAATACAAATTTGGATACTATTTATGATATTAAGAATTATGCATGGGAATGTAATTAATAATGCATTATCCAATTCTAATTAATTTTAACTACATTAAAAAATGAAATAAACTATGCAGAATATAGTTACAAAATACCTAAACAATAGTTTTTAATATGAAAATTGAAAAACAATGAAATGGAATAATAGAAAATAAAATAAAAGGCATTCCTATATGTATATGGTCAATCACTAATTTTGCTAAAAAAAAATCTCAATAGTAAGAAATTAATCAAAATAATGACATTTTAATAATATCCTATTTTTAGCTAGTTTAAATTTAGCTATACATAACTCTTTTAACAATTTAGTCATTAATGTTTCTATTTTAACCACTTTAGATATTAATGGGAAGTAAACACTAAAAAAAAAAGGCCTGGTTAAATCATGTAATACACAGGGATGAATTAAATGCACATTAATTTTTTTAATACCATACAGAAAAATAAATATTTGGCCTTGACTTACAGATGAGTTTATTAGAGAACCTCAAAAGATTTCCATGAAATAATAAATAGTATTTATTTAATACATCCATGCTCCATTTTACAAGAATCGTATCTAGTCATTAAAATAACAAATTATCATGGTAGTTTTATTAATTGATTTTGTGCAGTGAATAATATGGACCTAGGAATACAACCTAAAGTTTTATCTAATCTCACTGAAGCTGAATAAATGCTCATTACAAGATTTAATCCAATACTACAGGTAACTCATGCACATGGTGGAAAATACAAATATGATGTCCATACTATTACTTTCCAAAAAGATATATCTTATATTTTAAGTATTTACCACAATAGTCTATAGAACTTAACATCTTAGTATTAATAAGAATTGGATTAAAATAAACAATTTGATTGATTTGTAAGCAAATCACATGTTAGCAAAGCTCTATACTATAAAACAAAAAATGATCCCTACTATATAGATGTTCAAGTTAACTATAAATCACTAGATGCTCTACCATGAAGTCATATTTATATCTCCTCACTCATTCATCACATCACAATAAAGAATTAATATATGGAAAATACCAATGATGTAAATCTACAACACCAACATACTTTTTTTTTATAGTTTCACTTCCAAATGCATGAAGAGTGTCTTACCATATAAGAGAATATGTGAATGACATAGCTAGTAAACACACACCTACAATTAATTATCTAGATGTCATGTTTTCACCTATCAATAAATACAACACCAAGGGACTATTTTCTATGGCATTTTTGACTCCTTTCCCAATAGGTGTTTTCATATTCCAACAGCCCTATATGAAAAGGATCCAAGTATATGAATATGCTTTACACTTGCGTAGATATCAAGATAATGGATTTGGAAGCCACCCATGATTTAATTATTTATTGTTAAACCTAATTATGCACCATGAAAGCCAAGCAACATCAACATTATTTATAAAGAGAAACATAAAAGATAGGTTACCAGTCACAATTTTAGACATGTGATCATATTTAACATAATTTCTTAATGAAATTAATGTATCTTGTGTCAACACTTAGATGTACACGTGTATTTTTTTTGAAATACAGAAGCAAATTAATAGATATGATCACATAATTGGGATCACCAACACTAATCTTCACTTTGAGTGTAACATACATTAGATGCATAGACTTGCATAGAATCATGCCAAAATGCCTCAAGTTATACCCTACATAACAATACCAAATAGAAATATCAGAGCCTAATTATGAATCCCCATCTTGCATCTTCATACATGGAAAAAATAATTGGAATTTTATATGATGAAATTCTTAGAAAACATATTTGCAACAAAGACTATTGCTAAAATTATTCATATTAAACATATGTTTTTTAACATACATATAAAACCTACATCAATTTAAAATTATTTAATGTATTTTTTATACTTAGATATAAATGGCAACATAGAGGATCTGTACACATCCATGAATTCATATGGTTAGAAAATGCACTAAAGATGGATACACTAAATTGGAAAAATGTAGTAGAGGTTGAGTTTACAAGGAAATATTTTGATCAACAAGTAATAACATGAAAACTACATAACAATGATAGCCTCCATGAAAGAATCCATCACTTTGATCTTGGTGACCCATGCTTACTCACCACTGATGCAATATTACATAGTGATCCTACAAAATATGATGAGGAATTTTATAAACTTAGTCTAATGTCATACAAAGTATAGTGAGTCTACATGTTTGTGAAAAGAAAAAAGAATGACTTTACAGTGTAGATATAATGTCAAATAGCCATTATAAGTAAATTCAATCATGTTCATTGATATTCAAGGTTGAAAGACTTACCTTCTAGCATGAAATGATGAAAGACTCAATATCCATAATTCAAGCATGATTTCAATATGACATGCAAATATAGATTGCCAACCAGTTATTTATCATCATGTTGTGCTCAAACATATAAAAAAATATTCACCAAAATCTAAAATCAAATAAAAAGCTTCCATCATATGCTAACAAGGATATCATGTATAATAAGAGCTGAGAGCAGAGTCAGGACTACATATAGAAAGTTTCTATAAAAAATTATTGTTGGTCGAGATATAGGTTCACAAGATACATGACACATGTTGAAAAATCTACCTTTAATAGTTTGTATTTAAACCTTGACCACCTTATCTATTAGAAAATAAATCTTTAGCAATTTCTTCAAAGTGCATCTACTGATAACAATCTACCATATTTCATAGATGCGCATCTAAAACACCCTTCTTTTTTGATGAAATTCCACTAATGGACGCTGTTTGAACATGGTCTTACAATAGTAAAAGGAAAAGTAATCAATGGAAAAAGAAACCAAACCAATCAATTTTTCATGTATTCCCTTGTTTCTCCTTCAAGACTGTTGTGAAATCACCATTATATGAGGATTTTTATTGGACTAAGATCTTAATTTACAAACCATATCCATAACATTGTAGTGGAGATTGGATTAAATAGGGTAGATATTATTAGGCATTAAGAAGAAGTAAAAGATTCCTACACTCAATGGGATATTGGGAAAGTACCTAGAGAAAAAAATTTCAATGTCAAAACAAGTAGTGATGAAAGTGATAATGAAGAACATCTAGAACATGATATTAAAATGCACGAGCGGGAAATCATATATCATACAAATCCATCTGGAAATACTGAGCTAGACGACATCAACATGCTTGGACTGTATCACTTCGACAACATCCATAACAAAAATAATTTATATATCCTAATCAACATGCACATAACTGTACAACAATTCATATATTCACAATGTGAAAATTTTAAGAATGAAACCATTGAGTACAACAATAAACTAGTATCATATGAGTTATCAAGAATTCAACAGATAACCTTTAAGATAATTCACCAAGATGCTAAAAAGGAGCCACATGGTACAACACTTTGAATGATTGTATGAGGAATATCATGGACAAGCAAATCCTACTTGATAATCATAATAAAACCCACCCTAGATAAGTGTTCAAGAAACAACAAGTTTCCCCTACTTCTCCTTATTTGGACTGTCATTGCAGCATTTAACATAAATGCATCCACAATACATTCAACTCTTCATATCCCTATCGAAGAATTGAAAGCATTGAAAAGATAAACATTAACAACTTTCTAAGAAAAAATGAGACACTTTCAATATGTGCTCATAATTTAAATGAGTTTTATTGGTCCAAAGTTGCTTAGTAAGATAAATAATCAATTGAAGGAAGCAATTCTTCAGTAAAATAACAAATACTTTAGTGGTTTCTTAATTATACTCATTGGAAACCTAGGATAGCTCCCACCTATAAATGACATTTCAATGGATGTAAGCATATATTTTGGGTACATATTATGACACACATTTGGTGTAATTGTTACATTAAAAATAAATTATGGCCAACAGGGATGCACAATAAAAGAAATATAATTCAAGAATTTGTTAACTAACATCAAAGATGCAAACCCAACAGAGGAATATTGGACTATGCTCATGTCCAGAATAATATCATTCATATCTATGGAAGAATATGATAATTTTAAAAACTCTACACATTTGTATCGAACAAATCTATTGGAAATAATGGATAATAAACACATGTTGAAATCACAACGATACTCAATTTGACCTAGTTGTGTTTCTATGTAAGAAATAAAAAAGTATGTTAACATCCAATCTAGGGGTGAAAGCAAAATTAGTTAATGAAGCTATTGGAGAAATTGTAGACATTGTCTACAACTCATATCCAAAGCCACCCTTCCTACCCATATACATTTATTACATTCAATAAATACTCTAGCCCCTCATGGGATGTAAATAATCATACACATGTACCAGTTACATCTATTACATGAGGTAATTACGGACAGATACCTTTAAAAATGGCATGGGCACTAACCATACATAGATCACAAGGAATGACACTCAATAAAACAACAATTAACATTGGAGACATTAATCGCCAAGAATTAACATTCACTACCATATAAAGAATACGAGCAATCAATGACATCTACATCTCTTATGAATTTATCTTTGAATGCTTTACAAAAAATAAAAGAAAGTAAATATGAAAATCTTGAAAAATCTGAGGAGAAAAGATTGACAAAACTACCTCTTTCATACCTTTCATAAGAACTTTAACTTTGTAATCAATATTGTATACAATCAAAATAAAAAGAGAGGGACATTCAAAACTATTATTACATACCATAGATTTTATAGCATTGACAATTTCATCATTCATAAAAATTATAAAAATTGATATAATATTAAAATATAAATTATACAATCTAATATTAATATAAATTATATAATATATAAAACAACAAATTTTCAATGTAAATAAAAATTATAATAAATCTTATATAATATTTCAACAAAATCGACCAAAAAATTGATAATTAAATTACACAATTTCAAATTAAAAAAAATAAAGTTAGAAATAAATAACTACAAACACTTAATAAGAAAAAAAACATAAATTAAAGCACTTTATCATTACAACAAATTAAATATGAACTAATTTTATTTAACATCTACATTTTATTGCACCATGAGGGCAATGGCCCACAGAAAATCAAATGATTACAATTTTTTGTAGTTTGCAATTCATCAAAGCATGTTTCATGGAACTTGCCACATCTGTTAATTTATCTAAATTTATAAGAAATTTTCGATTTCAAAATATTGACTATACCACCAAAACAATATTACAGACATCTGTCCTCATAATATTCATGAAACATTGCCAGCTAACTGAGAACCACTGATACAATGGAAATCTTTTAAAACTGCGCGTTTATGAAATCATTATTCTTCATTCTCTTGAAAATGTGTTTTTCGCTTCTGATCAATGCTATTTCTACTATAGAGATTTTTCAAATACTATGCCTGAAGTTATTTGTGTACCTGCACTGTTTTTACTACTTGAACACTTTTTCTTATTGTCATGAACTTGATTAATATTTGATAATCAAATTCATATTGCTATTGTCATTACTTGACTTGTAAATGATAAAAATAGGAACACAACGAATAACTATTTCATTAAGCCAGAGATTGTTTATTTTATTAATAAGAAAAGAAAAAAATTAATCTTTTGGTCCATGCTGTTGCAAAGGCGTTTTGTTCAGCGGCCCCCTCTTTTTCTTTCGCTCTACAGTATCGCTTTCACTTGTTAACAAAAATACATATTTGTATCAAATTAATTAGGCAGCCCAAAGAAGAATGAGATTTTTTTGGTTTTTTTTTTTTTTTTTTTTTAAATTATTATTAATAATTTGAATGAAATGGTAGCCCATCATCACGAAATTAAGATATAAAACAACCATATCCATGCATCCGTGAGATGCCATTTTGTCAGCTGGCCGATGTGTTTTTTCTCCCTACTTCCAGTATCACGAATATTCGAAAATTTTATAATTTTGTCATCAATTTTTCCTTGTTTCAAGGAAAAGAGAATTCTCTCTGTGAACATATTTGAACAATTTGTTTCGCTAAAACAGACAGAGAGAATATAAATCGAACAACAAACTAAAATTAGTAAATTAAAAACACATAATTGCATATCCGTAATACATCGATCCGTAATACAGGTTATAAAATTTGCACAGGGCATAATTGTTCAATTGGTTAACATAATTTAACAATTATATTTTAGAAGATGTAATATTAATGTTTGTTAAACACTTTTCACAGGGCATAATTTTCCTATTATATTTTTATTGTTTGCAACTGATAGCGTATATATTTATTGTCTATAACTAATAGCGTATATCAAATGATTTCTAATATATGTAAACAAAACCTGTCAACTCGAGATAAGTACTATAACTATTTTATAACCATTAGTATAGGATGATTCAATTTTTTTAATAGCGTATATCAAATGATTTCTAATATATGTAAACAAAACCTGTCAACTCGAGATAAGTACTATAACTATTTTATAACCATTAGTATAGGATGATTCAAATTTTTTTAAAGAAATAAATGCCTTTTGTAGTTTGGAGAAAAAAATGCTACTGAAAAAATAATAGCACTGCTAATAGAAATATTTACGGCTTTGTAATATAAAGAAAAACACCACTCATAATCTGTTTTCTATATTAAGAGGTAATGTAAAATAAATGCATCCCTAATCTCTTTAATCTCTCAGATATATAAATATTAAAAAGGGAATATCGTGCACCATGAATATCTTAGTTAATGCTTTTAAATTATGATAATACGGAACTTTTACATGAATATTTTTCTGTTTACATTTTTCAATTGAAGAGGTTGAGATTAAAGCTTAAGCTCTATCTTTAGCAGTTATAAAATTTGTAATTGCTAAGAATTGGATGGAAGCGTTATTTATTTTTATATATAAAATAATTCTATTTAATTTATTTTTTGATTAAATTAATAAATGAATATTGTGAGGATATATATCACTTTCATATTTATAACAGTAATATTTTAGTGTAAACTATATTTTCATATCTATTAAATAAAATAAAATTATTTGAATTTTAATTTCGTAAATTTTTATTAATGAAAAAAATATATAAAATTTATATTATCAATATATTATTTATTAAATTTAATAATACAACAAACATTTTATTTTAATATTATTCAAAAATATTATATATTCTTTTATTTATTTATATTTTTAAAATGTAAATTATAAATATTAATAATATATTATTTAAGTAAAATATACAATTATTAAATTATTTATTAACATATAATTAATATTATGAAAATGATAACATGTTTGATATTTCATTCTTTCTTTAAAATAAATTTTAATTAATCATTAATATGCTAATGAGATTAATATTCACGTATGGCAATGATCATGGTTAAATACATATTTATATAATATAACGTCAATTTTCATGTTGTTTGTACTTATCTAAATAAACATTTACACGTTAAAACAAGGTCAATGTAGTGGTGTAGTGGTTGGTCGTTACCTTTAGAATGAATTTTATGTTGTATTTGATCTTAGATTAATTTAAATCAAAGTCTTAAGATGTGATAGATGACAGTATTTGTTTACCAATGACTCTTAGAGAATATGAAAAGTTGCTTTTTTCATCGATAAATATATAATATTATAAATATATCAATAAATAATATTAGTAAAATAAAGTGTATTGTAGTGCTTTAGTAGTAAGTTTTATAATTAAACATTATTGACAAAATTAAATATATAGAAGTTTAGGTCAAATTTTTAAAAGTTTTTGACACTTATATATACATTGGTAATTGAATAAAAGCCTAGTATGAATTTTATATACAAATCCACGATAGGCACTAGTATTGTTTATTCATGTAAGATGACAGAAGAAGTAAAAGCCATTTCAAGTGTGTAGTTTGAAATATGGAGGAAAAATTGTTTAAGAGTGGATTATGCACTTATGTCAACATATAGAGTGAATTTTTGTTTGTCAAGACTGAATCTTCCTTGTAGTGAAAATCCTCACAATAGGTAGAGAGTGCTGGCTTTGTCTACAACATAGTTATCATGTGAAATTTTTGTCAATGTAAGGAGATTTGTCTTCAATGGAAGGCTTGAAAGACTACATTATATATTAGTGTTTTCATAGGTTTTAGATTTAAACTAAGATGATGACAATATTCATATCAAGTTTGTTCATGACATGAAGGACAAATAATGTTTTTTTCTTGGATAGCTTGTATGGATTTAATTTGAAGAATATACTTGTTGCATGTGAGTTGAAATGGATTTGAATATATATTGGAAATTCTCAATGTTCCTATGACCTACAAAAGGTAGGATTGAATAGAAATTAAAGATACATTGCTATTAAAATTAATATATTATTTTTTAAATGATAGTTAGTTATCAAATATAGTCTTTTTTTAAGGATATAACTAGTAGAATTAACATAAATGTGAAATTTTTAAAGAACTAAAGGTAGTTAAACCTTTTTAAGACTATTATTTCCAAGTGGGATTAAATGGAATGAACCCTAGTGAATGAAAATGAGGGATATATAGTTAAACCAATATCATATTAAAACAAGATCTAGAAATCCAAATTGAAATAATATTTTTACATTACTAAGTCATGTATTGGTTATAGCATATAATTTACATTTATTGTTGCATGTAATAATGGAGAAAATATTGAACAAAATTTGTAGCTATCAGTGGTGTAGTAATTTTCAAAGCTATTTAAGTGTCATGTCGTTTAATAAGATTTATGAACAAGTGCATCAAAAATTATTTGGATTTTGGTTAAGTTTCCTATCATTTTACTTTAAATATTTTAAAATACATAATAACATGTAGTTTTAGAATATCCTAGGCTCTAGTTATGTCTAGATACAATAATAAATATCAATCTCCATTGCAATAAATTGATCTTAGTGTTTTCTTTTCACAGTATGATTGTTAAATCTTGGTCAATTTTCTTTTTTCAACTACTATTTTCTATCTTTTCATTCTCCATAGGATCTCCCTCTTCTAACATTTCAGATGATCCATATCTACCATGTGGCACCATCCAGTTCACCTAAGATCTCAAGGACTTCAAACCTTGGCCATTTCATAGGATTTTATCATGGACCTCCAGAGTCATGAGAAGATGCCATGTGGCATCATCATGAAACCTAAAAATAATGGTATCTTAGTGACCATGGAAAATCCCTAGGGCTCTGAAGAATTACGGTGATGCCATGTGGCATCATTACAGAGACCCAAGGATTTGTGATATAATAATGGATGTAGTCAATACTTGAATTTCAATGGGCTCCTGATGCTCTGATGTTGAGCCCCATTTCATGCAAAGTATTGGATATGTGCCAAATAAACAAACATCAAGGCACAAGGTAATCATGGTGGATGCTTTATAAGTTATGTCTTCTCGTGGCTCTAGCTAGATAGTAGTTGAGAAAATCAATTTTGATTCAATCAACATCGAGAAGTGGGAACATGAATAATGATTGTGCATTAAAGACAAGTGGATGCTTTTGAATCAAGAAGCATTAGGAAGCGCGTGCATGGGATAGTGATTATTAATTGAAGATAAATCATAGTGGACGTGATAGGATTGGTACTTAAAATACTAACTTGGCAATTAGTGTGCCCCATTCCTCATGATCTTAAGATGCTTTAAATGCCTATAAAAGGAAGTTGAGTTCATTTGAGGAAAGGAAAAATTAGATTAGTGATGCTTTGGTGAAATACTATTGGATAATTTCCATTAGCGATAGGAGTTCAAGATGCTTTGCGATGCTCTCATTTATAACACCCAAGCTCCCCTATTAGCTTGGGCCTTTAAAATTTTATGTTGATCATTCACTCAATTTCTATCTACTATGAAGTATTGTTGTTTAACATGTTTAATAAAGAATGGTTTGCATAAAATGGTTAATAGACTTAGTATATTATGTCCTTGAATGTTTATTGATTGCATGATGTATTATGTCGAATGAGTGTTTGAGTCCTCACAAGGTTCTAACTTTGTTTGTTCATGATGGGTCTATAGATAGAAATGAACCTTGTGTATATGATAGGAAATGTGCTAAGTGTGGTAAAGACCCTACATCCTAAATGATACCCCTACCTATGTATGAGACTATGCCTAAGTCCCCTAACTAGGTAACCAATTGACCCTCAAACACTTTAATGCCATTGAGCCCACGAAACCTAAGGCTTACACCCATGATTGTAAAACCATCATTATGCTAACCCAAGTACTTGAGAATAGAGTTGTGCCATGGCATAAATAGCCCAATAGACCTCAGTGCCTTTGTTGTTGTGCTTCAGGTGAGAACATAAGGATTATTCCTTATGTATATTAATTTCAGTGTAGTCAAGTGCTAAATTATGAGTACAATAAGAATAGTTAAGGTATGTGCCCCATCATATCAAGCCTAGATCTAACCTAAATAGTTAGGTAAGTGACTGACTAGGCCCATGACCGTAAAGACAAATTTTATACAACATTTTAGTTCCATTGTCAGGACTTATTAAATTTTATTACTACAATGGTGCACCAAGGTAAAGCATCGACTCTCCCTCGATAACATCACGCACTAGATAGAATGAGTGGAAACTATTTTGCATTAAGGCATCCAAATTGTAGAGGATAGACCCCAAGGAAGTGGGTTGAGAGCCACTTATATGAAACCGTATATGAGGATTTATTTTACAAACTACCAAAATAAGTATACCACTAGTTGGATGCTTATGCAACCCATAGAAACTGAATCTATGGATAATTCCTAGAGAGGCTTGAGAACTTAGACACCATTTGGACTAAAGACAGATAATTCATGGTAAAGGGTGCTAAACAGCTACCTACTTGAGTTTGTGATATCGATGTACTCCTTCCTTGAATAATTAGAGTACCAATTCTTGCACAAGTATAGAGGTGTATTTGTGAAAGAACTCATTACTATGCTTAAGAAGTTAATGGTGGATTACGTATTCAAAATAGTGAGGATGGAAGGCTAAATTCCTCTCACATATGATTAGTATAATAGGGAAGAAGGAGATATGTAGGTAAGTAATAATTGAAGGAGATGGGTATATTTATAATCAAGAGCTAAGGGGATAGGCTTATAACAAGAGGAAGTACAGACTGATAGAGGATATGGAACTAAGAAGTGCTAAGAGGACCTATAGAAAATAAGAATGGCATGGGGAAGGATCTCTTGAATGGCAGTCGAAACTAGATGAAGGAGCCTTTCAAGCCTTGGAACAATCTCCACAAGTGATGGGTAAATGCTTACGGTCCATTCAAAACTTGACCATTGGTGATATGCTCGATGCACCTAGCCTCTTTGAACCTATGGTGTGATCTCATGTACCAAACTTAATAAAGGAAAATAGAAGATTGATAACTAACCTCATTGTTGACCTAGGATTTGATCAATTTTTTAAATTTAAACTAGAACTTTGTGATTAAAAAACTTATCCCATAGAAAGAGGTAAGTGCATATACCTCTAGACTTCAAGGTGTTAGCCTGACTAGATAGAACATGAGCACATGTAACCTAGTTTAGATAATGCCAGCTATGTAGCCAAGGTAACAACCTATATAAAATGGCCCTATACCACTAGTTGGTACTAAGCTAACATCATCATCTATGTCACTAGTAGTAACCACTAGATAGATGCCTAGCCTAATGTTTAGAGGTCTTTGAGGACCAATGCCAAAATAAACACTAGGAGGATAAACAACTCAAGCACTAGCTATTCCTAACCCTAGATCTATTATGAGATGTCCATACACCTACCAGATTATCAAGGCATGGAGAATACCATAAATAATTCACTTAAGTGTGAGCTATAATGGCATGTTTAGGGAATAACTTAGCCTGAATGCAAGGCAACCTAGTTTTTGATAACCTTGCTTCATCCCATCCATACTTGGTATAGGAGGTTTGATCCTAACTAGGTTATGATTGATTATGAAACCTTTAAGGGAGCCTTCTTGAAAGATTTTGACATACCTAATTTTGAGTAGTAAAGCATCGCATTGTTCAAATAGATCTACCATGGATTATAAAAGAGCATGCACTTTTATGACTCTTGATTAAGTATGTTCCTTTCTAAGTTCCCTTACAACATTTACCCCTCCTAACATCTACAATGGTTCCTTGGAGGACTGCTAGTGCCTTTTAAAATGGTGTTATACATGAAAACATTTATAGATCCTTTGAAAACACATAAATCTATGTTTAGGGTTGAGGTGGTTGGGAGTAATTATATAAGCATTAGCCCATTCATGGAGGCATAAATTATGTCTATGACTTCCCAACTATAGATGTTGACCACTATCTCATTTCAAGATACTCAAAATGAGTTATGGTGTACTAAGTGTGAGATAGAAGGGCATAACAAAAATAACTAGCCTCATATGAATGAATGTGTGCACATTGCTTCTTAGTTGTGAGGTTTATCATGAGGTGCATGATGTTCACAACTTCTAATTTTTATAATGCGTTAGTCAAGTCATCACAACCATCTAATATAAGTTATGTGATATATATATATATATATATATATATATATATATATATATTTATATATATATATATATATATATATATAAAACTACCAATGAATTAATGAAATGCACTAGAATATGGAGAAAGGTGCATGGTAGTCAACTATGATAATCAAAGGGTAGAAGAGTCAAGGAAATAAGGGTTATGACCAACATAATTTTCGTTATGGGAACCAAAGAGGTTCTATAGTGTGTGTTGGAAGATAGAGTGGAGGAAGGTTCCGATCATGATCATCTTACAAGTCGAAGTCAATGAAGCACTATCAGTGTGATTGTCTGATGCATCCAATCTATGAGTACTATTGAGGATCACATAGGATTGAAGAATTACTTGACCTATACAAGAAGATAACCTAAGGCAAAATGGGCACTTAAAAGGGAATAGGGATGATCAAGTGGGAGCTTAAATATATGGAATGGGATACAAAGGCATAACTAGCATGCCCAATACCACTTAAAGTGTAGTCATCTAATCAGAGTGGACTCACCACTCAATTGAAAACTTCCCAAGGATAATAGTTGCACTTAAAATATGGCAAACCAAGCTACACCAAGTGAATAACATAACCTAAATCAAAATTTGTGCCCCACCATAACCATATACATCAAAAATAAATTTTGTAGTGAGACTTATGTGTGATACAAAATTTATAAGGCTAACTCCAGTTGGCTAGAGATTTAGAGACCTAGAAGCTATCTAGAAGGACAAAGTGTAGGAGCTGATAGAGATAATGTGCCTCCTTCAATGGATGGGATTCTTCCCCATTGAAATTTTTTATCTTAGAGCATGGAGAGAAAAATATAAGTGAAGTTGTTGAGCCCCATGCAATTGAAGTTACTACAACACATATTGAGTAGTTGTGTGAATTATGCCATACTCAAAATGTATAGTATGACCAAGAATTTCTAGTAAATTCCACCATCAATTTATGGTCTATCTACAAGGTTATAATCAATACCAGTGTAAAATTCAGTATCCTAATTAATAATGCATGGGAGACGATGGGTAGACTAGCCTTGAGACCTTCTCCCAATGTATTTTTCATGGACAACAAGACGTAAGCATAGTCAATCATAATTTTATAGGGTGCCATTTTATATATTATGGGAACCTAATTTCAAGTTGACTTTAAGTTTATCGAGTTTGATGAACAAGATAACTACTCAGTGCTTCTAAAAAAGCCTTAGTGCTACACCAATAATGCATATATTTACTTCAAAAAGTAACACATGACCATCAAAAATGATAATTAAGGGGTAGTGATCCCAATTTTAAGTGGGCAAGAACCCCCTTGAATTGAGAGCATTGATCTTAGGGATGAGATCAACCATATATACCATTATGACATAAAGCATCAAGAATCTCCACCAATCTAATCAAGGAGTGATCTCTTTGGAAGATGGGTAGTCAACCTTAAACACTATCAATGTCTCTTATGATTAATGGATTGATGATGCATATGAGGTCACTGGTCATAGATGCCGCTTTATATATGTTAAGGTGCTAAATCCTATGAGGATTGGTGGGGTTTAGATTGATAATGCTAAAAAATAATGGCTTCAACACCAGGAGAAGAAATAAAAGATGGTACTCTTCCTAAGAAAAGGAAAGCTTACACTACTCCCAAAATTTGAAGGAATAAATCCAGTAAAAATTTATGTCCATGACCTTGAAGTATGCATCCCTAAGGAAATAGATAGAATGGGCACACTTGTATACACCTTGATAACATTTCCACACATTGGTGGGTGACACAGAGGTCTAACTTGCTTACTTATCCACAAGTAAATGTGGTCATGTGATCTATATTTAGGAGGAGTAATGGGACCTTAAATATCTCAATGTACTTTAGAAACTATGATCTCATAGTGTACATGTAACTTTGTGAGGAAAGATGGACTAATTGTGTCATGACTAACCCAAAGAAATTATGGGTACATGCCTTTTATAAGACTCTAAAGACATGGGAATGAGCATGGTACATGGTCATCAAGACACTTCGAGAGATAACCAATTGGGAGGTACTTAAGTATAAGTTTGTGCATACCTTATCCTTTTCATTACATAACTTGGAACTGATTAAACCATTGTAAGTAATTTAAAGGGCAGTGTTTGAGAGCGTTGCTATCCTTGAGGAGTACTTGAAAGATATGTTTGGGGAAAAAGGGTTGACACTCCTAAGCTTTTTTGAGGACTAGATTCTCAACAACAACTCAATCAAGGAAGATGATGAAACTTAGAAAGAACACTACTAGAAATTCCTAACCACCAAATTAAGCTAGTGCACTAAGTAGATGATAATGCTACTGATAAATAAGATCCCACTCATATTCACATTAACACAATAGAGGGAGCCCGATAGGTCAATGACTCACATAAGAGAATAACGAGTCATACTGTACCACACTTAAGATCATAAAAGTAGATATTATCTTAGAAAAAGAGCCAAAGATGGCTACTCTAGGTCGTTATTGGTCTAACAGAGAATTAGAATGCATCATAGACCTCCTAAAGGAATTTCAAGGCTTGTTCCCTAGAACATATTAGGATATAAAGGGTACTCAACCATGTCTTTATAAGATGAGAATAGAGCTAATTGATGGTTCAAGATTGATCAAAAATCACAAATAAAGGATGAATCCCAACCTTTGAATCAGGGTCTAAATCAAGATCGATGCTATGATCAACACAGGGGTCATTTACCTTGTGTAAGAGTCTGAGTAGGTGAGCCCAATGGTAAAAACCATCAAAAAGGATAGGTCCATTCACATTTTTATCAATTACAAAATGTTGAATGATTCTTGCATCAATGAACCCTTTCTAACTCCATTCATTGATGAAGTCTTGGAAAATGTTGCAGGTTGCAAGATCTACACTTTCACTATTGGCTTCTCTAGCTACAACCAAGTCTAGACTAAGGAGGAGTATAAACCTAAAAAAACCTTTGCAACTAAATGGGGTTGTTTTTATTCTAATGTGATGCCCTTTGGGATCTAGAATGCATCATTCCTATTCTATAGAATGGTGATGACCACATTCAAGGATTTCATCCATAGGCTCCTCCATGTTTATCTAGATGATTGAATGGTGTATGAACTCGCCAAGGACCATTATGACAACCTATGCATAATTTTTGATAGGTGTATGTAGTTTTAGATATCCCTAAACCTATAAAAGTGCATCTTTACAATACTTTTTGGAACCCTAATTGGTCACATCATCGGCAAGGATGGTTTGTTCTTTGATATAATGAATATCTCCATCATCATTTAATTGCAAACTCCTTCCACACAAACAGATGTTCATTATTTTCTTGGCCATTGTGAATACTAAAAAATAATAGTGAGTTATACCAAGATTATATGACTATTATAAGAGATTTTGTGTAAGTATTAACCTTTATACTATGGTGAACTAAAAAAGGATACCTTAGAGACCTTAAAGTTCAGATTAGCTAGTAAACCTATCTTATAGTTCTCCAACTAGACAACACCTTCCCATGTTCATGTTAATGATTCTAGCTCTACTATTGGTGCAATATTAGAGTAGCTTAGTGAAGTCAATATGGATCATACCATCTCCTTCACCAACAAAAAATTAACCTCAACAAAGTATAATTTCATAATGATAGAGTGTGAGGTGCTTGCCATGGTCTATGCCTTGTAAAAATTTAGAAAATATCTGTTGGAAACCTTGTTCATCTTTTCCACTAATCATGATGCACTCAAGTACCTTGTGAACAAGCCTATTTTATATTATATCATATAGATATGGATAGTTCTATTCCAAGAGTTCCTAGTCTCCATCGTTTTTAAGACTAGAAGTAGAACTTAGGGCTAGACCATTTATCTTGCATTAATTATGGTAATATGGTGGTGCTTACTGAGGATGACATGTTGGATATGAAAATTTAAAGATTCTAACATGTCCCAAAGGATTCAGTATAGATATTTATCTTTATAACATCTATAGTTGCACCCCAAACTATGACAAATAAGGAGAAGAAACAAAAATAAATTCACGCTACTCCCTTTCAACACATCAACAGAGAACTACATAAGCTAAGGTAGAGATGAGGTGCTGTGTCAATGTGTCTTAGAGAAGGAAAGATACTACATCATATGAGAGGTGCATGAAGGCATAGTAGGAGGATATTGCACTAGAGATGCAATGGTAAGAAAAGTGTGTTACAATTAGATTTATGGTGGCCAAGCCTATTCCAATGTGCAAAGAATTGTGCCAAGGCATGTGATATATGCTGGTGCACATGGAAGCCTAACCATCAAGATGAGATGCCCATCATCTCCATTCTTTCCTAGTATCTATTCTAGAAATGGTCAATTGATTTTTTTGGGTTGATAACTCCCATAACATGATGCACATATGCAAGGTATAATCTTAAAGCCATAAATTATTTCATAATGTGGGTTGAGGCTATAGTGATAAAAGACTATACAGCTACCATAGCCACATGGTTCATCTAGAAAAACATAATAATCCATTTTAGGTTCTCGTTTAGTTTGAATAGTGAAAAGGGCACACAATTTATCAATGAAATAGTGTGCATCCTATTGGCTAAGCATATGGTGGCACACCACAAAATAACCCCTATCATCCACAAATAAATGAAATAATTGAGGCATTTAATAAAATACTAGAAACATGCCTCATAAAGATATATGATTTTGGTTGTAAGGATTGGGATGATTGAGTATTGGCCATGCTATGGGTATATCACATAACCTACAAGTTCCTAAATAAGGATACACCATTTCAACTAGTGTTTGGCACTGAGGTGATACTACCAATGGATTTCGTGGTACCATTATTGTACATCATGCATATTGATTAGTTGGATAACCAAGATTCACTGAATTCAAGGTTGGAGGACTCAAAGTGCATAGATGAGATGATCACCCAAGAAAAATGGATCTAATAGATAGAAAAGGCATGCTAGAAGCTCTGACATAACACACATATAAAGAACAAGGTGCTATTACAAGGAGCATTTGTTTTTATCTATGATTCCAAGTATTTCAAGAACTTAAGAAAACTAAAGATAAGGTAAATGGGCCCCTATATCATCCACCACATATTGGAGATAGACGCATGTACATTATACATGTTGACTAGTGAAATGCTCCCTAGGCATTTTTATGTTAACAGTTTTAAGCCATATTAAAAAAAAGATGGCACTTCCACCATGAGAACTCTGACTTCTTGGTAATTAGTCAATTTGAGTTGGGATGACCAAAATAACATTTGACATAAGACAATTTTATTTATTGTGTTGTTGAGGTAGTAGTGTAAATAATATAAAAGTGGCACTTTGAAGCCTGATAGGAAAATTTGCTAGCACTTCACTCATAATTCCATTTGAGTGAGTCAAACACTTTCTATTCCTAAGCATTTGAGGCCAAACACCTATGTTCTTATGTGAGTGATGATTTCCAGTGTTAGACAAAGGAAATACACCAAACCGTCGTGCACTGAATCGTAGAGGTAGGTTGCTTTTAATCCTGAGCTAGAATTTTGTCTAGCCTTTCACACATAAATCCAACCATGTGATTTGAGCCATTATGATTTCTAAAGTTCCTGATTATAGACATCTAAGTGGTAGATGCATGAAACTCACCAGACTCAAAAAGAAGATGCATAAAATCCATGTGCACAAGAGAAAGATTGTATGGTCCTTAGAGGTCCAAGGAATAACTACTATGACACATCTGAGCATCATGATAGCTAGGTCAGTTGAACCCATTTACTTTATAATTACATAGGGCTAGAAACCTAAGTTTCTAGGCATAAGGAGGTTGTAACACTTTAAATAAATAGTAACCAAGTGAAGATGCATAATATGATCATGCATAATAACTAAATTGAAGATGCACAACATGATCTCATGTAAGATAATTATAAGAGGAGAATGAAGAGATAGAAGGCCAACCTAAGGGATTTGTATGGGGTAGAATAGACCAAGGCAATACAAAGCATAAGAAACTAACCTAGATAGATAAGTGCACTTGAAATAGAAGCACGACAAGAAGAAATGATTGAATCATGTGCATGTGAGACACTACACCTAGGTTACTATATTGAAGGTGAAGATCACACTAATAGAACATAACATAGAAGGAGAACCATCATAGATAGCTAGTATCCACCTAGATTTAATCAGGAAGTGATCATTTGAACCACAAGTCACTTCACAAAAATATCATTAGGACCATTGAATGAGTTGATAAAAAAGGCTATAAAATCTGCATTAAATACATTGGGGGTAAAATATTTTAATGAATTTCATGGAATTAAATAAATATAGATTCCACCACACCATTAAGGCACTTGAATTATATATGGTAGATGGAAGTAGGGTATAAAATGTCAAGAAATAGATTGGTTTCAATTATAAACTTTGTGTGAACTGGAGACATCAAGCAAACTAGAGAAACCTAGAAAACTAGTGGGATGAAGCACAAAAATCCTAATAAAGCAAAAATTTAAACACCCTTAGACGCGTAAAATGATTGTTTGTGAAGTAAGATAAATTATGCTTCCATTGAGATTGGTGTAGAGAGATGCGGGAAGATTATTTTGTAGGAACAGTTAGTGGAAAAATGAGTTTTCATATAAGCTAGCATTAACAGCCCATGAAGTCAAAGGTATAATCATAAATCTCATGACTATGAAGCACCATCAATAATTTGAGTTTTCAAAAAACCTAACAAACCACACTTTAATACCAGTAGGTTCAAGATGGGCAAGAAGAAGAAAGGATTAGGTCCAGATCAGGTACAACATGAACTAAAATGGGCATGTATAGCAATAAAAGTGACCATTTCAATATCAATAGTGCAATAAATAGAAGGAGTCAATGTCATGCAGGTCAATGCCAAGGTACTGACAAAGATGTCCTATCAAGCAATGCAATTTTGGGAGTTTTAATGGGGTAAAATTGGTATTCCTTTATGCACACCTACCAATTGAAGGAGTAAAACCATCATACTTCCAACCATGCACAAGAAGTAGCATCAGATTGGATGGTGGATATAGGGAGTAAGATGACATATGGCACAATGTTATTTTATTTCTCCATTCAAGATAAATTGATAGCCTTTTAAACAACTCAATGAAATAATATGAGTTGCATTAATTTGAGGAGTTATAGGAACTCAAGTTTTTCCTTCTATCATGTACCCATGGTGACTGAATGTAGATTATAGGGAGGATCATGAGCATATCAATACACCTCATAAGAAGGATAACCAAGATCTTAGATGTTGGAATAAACATCTATAGGTTGATGAGTGATGATGAATAGGTGGAATGTGTGGTAAAGCTCATGAATTATTATAAGGGGGCTTTGCATTCCCCATCAAGGATTGTAAGGACCCCATCACGATGGTGGAATCATGACTCAGGATCTTAAAAATTTACCCTAGTGGTCAATGAAATGACATCACAAAAATTACCTCTGTATTACCTACCATATGGAACAGGGCATGAAGTTTAATATTATCAAACTCATCATAGATAAATTTGTGTAGAATTTTCTAGAGTACCACATAACCAAGGGGACCTCTAGGTGGGGTTCCATTCTAATCTTGATAATCATGGAAGAGATCATATTACCAAATAGAGATGAGAAAAATATTTGCATTTTTCTAGAAAAAAATGACTCCCTGGTGTATAAATATAGATACTTCACTTTCCCTAGTTTCTTTAGCATAAATTACAACACACACATGATGAGGTGGTATAATAAGTATATATAGGCATTCAGACTTGATTGGTGGATCCCACAGGAGTTCGCCAAGAGTATGTATAGGATGGTAACCTTTACTGTAATACAAAATGTTTGCATAGTCCACTTGGAATTTTTTCATAGATGCGCTCAGAAGGATCCTTAATAACCAATAATTATATATCTTTTTGAGGTAGATAGACATGGAGAGAAATAGGATTCAGTGCTAGTTCATGTACCTAGATGGAAAAGCAGCAAGATGGAGAGGATGAGTCTAATCACATTAACATCCACTCCCTTAAAGAAGTAACCATAATCAGCTACATCCATAGGTTATACTATGAGATGAATCCATGGAGAAAGGGCTTTGACATTGAGCAAACTAATGACCCCCTATGTAGATCAATGATGAAGGAACACCGACACCAATAGAAAAGAAGAAATCTCAAAAGAAGAAGAAAGGGGAGACACCGGAGGAGATTAAGGAGTGCATCATATTTAAGTTTTCCTTTGGCAATGAAGACTTCACATCAGCCCCCACATAGAAGCATGTGAATTTCATGCCAAATACCTATCCTATCCTAATAGAGAAGAAAAAGAAACCAATGTTCTGTTCAGTGATACCCACCATCATGCTAGAGGAAATAGAGGCATAGGAGGCACAAGAAGAGGAAATAGGTGTAAAGGGCATGTAAATTATGCTTGAATAAGGCTCCTCATCCACTGAGAGAACTGCCTCACTACCTCAAAGTAAAGAGGAGACGTAAGAACAAGTTTAGAGGAACTTTGGCCTCGATGATGTGGATATCAATAAGGTGTAAGATTTGGAAAAGAAAAGGGAATAAATGAGGAAGGCCAGAATGACTAAATAAGGTATTTATAAGGTTGATTCCAAGAATTTCAAGGTGTAAGAAGAGAATTTCAATGCATAGGATGAAAAGAGAAAATTAAAAAAGGTGACCTAGGAGGAAAGGGGTGAAGAAAAAACTAAAAAAGGCTCCCACTAGTGAGGACTTATATACCTAGAGGCATCTAAAGGGGCACCTATCACCCACACCATCCCAGTATATAAATTTTTACAACATGCACACACGAGTACTAAAGGGGTTCTTCAAGATAAAAAAGGTGATGTTGGTGCCTTAGAAGAATAAATAGAGAGTGATAGAATAGGTTGGTGCTAAGAAGTAACCTAAAGAGGTTCACACTCAAGATCCATAAGAAGGAGAAGTTTACCCTTATTAGGAGGAAGAGGTAAATGAAAGGAAGATGTCTGAAGTAAAAAAACCCTTATAGGAGTAAAAAGGAAGAAAAAGGCACTAAAGAAGGTAGTAGCGCCAATGGAGATGAGCAAGAGTAGATAAAATTGGATATCAATAAAGAAGAATTTGAGTCAACTTACAGGGAGAAAGCATAAATGGCATATTCCTAAGATGAGTATTTCCCTCTTGGATGGTATTGACACATCTAAGATTTTAGAGCTGGATAAGGTATGTGTACTAGTAGAATAGATGCTCTCTTGAATGAAGTTGATAATAATAGATGAAGAGGACCCTTGAAAAGTGATCAAGAGAGAGATCAATAAAAATCTTGATGAGGTAGAAGACCTTTTTGTGAGACTTGAAGAGAATGTAGATGATGTTAATGTCATTTTCTATAACTTCTCCACCCAGGCATTAGTCATCAAAGCACACTTCTAAAAGTTGAAGGGGGAGAAGGATTCATTAATGAAGCAATCATTGATTATCATCAAGGATGAGCACATGCAAATTATGTTTCAGGTTAACACTTTAAGGACACAGTTAAATACCTAAGACCAAGACCTGTAAGAACTATTATATGCCTTTTAGATAAAATAAAGTGAGCAAGGAGCCATCCTAGATGGTGAGGTCCAAAAATCTAAGGAAAGGCTAGAAGCATTGAAAACAAAACTGGATAACATAGATGTGGTTACACTGGAGGTTGCCTCTATGTAGATCAATAGTATCATTGAAGAAATGAAGCTTATAATCTAGTGCTTTAAAGACCTCATGGAAAAATTGTAGTATAACACACCCAAATTTTGTGTAGCTAAGGCATTGGAATGATAGTTCAATGTCAGACTAACTTTTTTGTATGGGGTAATGTAGGGCCACATTTCATAGTAAGTAGTGGATCTATGTCAGCTTAGCAAATACCTATGTGTGAAGTAATCATGGTGGATGATTGCTAAGTTTTGTCTTCTACTGGTTCCAACTAGCTGGCAATTGAACAAATCCCTTTTGAATAAATAGAAATCAAAAAGTGGGTACATGAATAAAAAATACACATTAAATGTAAGAAACTCCTTTTAAATTATGTAACATTGGGAAGTAGGCACATGAGATAATGACTTTACATTAAAGCTAAAGCATAGTGAAGGTGGTGGGATTGGTACCGCAAGCACTAGCTTAGTAATCAATGTGCCTCATTCCTCATGATCCTAGGATGTTGTGAAGACCTCTAAAAGGAAATAGAGTTCATATGAAGATAGGGGATGAGTTCAAATAGCAAAGCTCTAGTGAAATACTACTCGATAGTTGTCAGTAATCATAGGACTTAGTTCAAGATACTTTGTGATGCTCCCCTTTTTAACACCCAAGCTCACATGTGAGCTTAGGCCTTTAGCAGTTTATGTTGAGCATTCACTCAGTTTCTATAGACTATGCATTTATTATTGTTTGACTTGTTTAATAAAAAATGGTTTACACAAAATGTTTAATGGACTAAGTGTTTTAAGTCTTTGAACGTTTGTTTATTGCATATTATATTCTATCAAATTAGTGTTTGAATCCTCACAAGGTTCTAACATAGTTCATTCATGGTGGGTGTATAGATAGAAATGAACCCTGTGGAAATGCTTGCAAATGTGCTAAGTATGGTAAAGACCCTACAACCTGAATAATACCTATGCTTAAGCATGAGACCATGCCTAACTCCCCTAACCAACTAACTAGTTGGACCTCAAATGCCTATATGCCATTTAGCCCATGAAACCTAAGGCTTGCACTCATGAATGCACAACCATCATAGCACTAACCCAAGTCCTTAAGATTAGATTTGCGTTATGGCACAACTAGCCCAAAAAACCCCAGTCATTTATCTACTAAACTTCAAATGAAAACATAAAGCTTGCACCTTATGTATATTGATGCTAGTACAATCAAGTGCTAAGTGCTGAGTGTCATAGGAATTGTTAAGGTCTGCACCCCATTGAATTAAGCCTAGATCTAACCTAGATAGGTAGGTAGGCACATGACTAGGCCCATGACCATAAAGCCAAATTTTCTACAACACCCAAGATCATGGCATATGGCATGAATATGTGACACAAAGTTCTAGGTAATGTAGAGAGTAGCCAAGAATCCCCAAGGATTTGAAGCCCCATAATAATGCTACATGGCATCATCATGATGACCTAGTGATCTAAGAGGTAGGATTACAATCAATAGGTCCTCCATAATTTATACCTCGAGATGATGCTATGTGGAATCATTATGGGTCTAAGTTGACACCAATAACATAGTGACCATTGAAATCCATGAGGTTTTAGAGATTTGTGATTATGCCATGTGGTATCATGATGGGAACTTGAGGATCTGAGAGGTAGTAATAGAGACATGCATAAATTGAAAGTCATCCAGTCCTCAAGGTCTCAAGATGGCACCACATGGTGTGATAATGGGGACCAAGTGACCCAAGGACCTGAGTAGGGTAATGAGTAATAAATAATTCTTGATTCTCTGAATCCTCACTATGATACCACATGGAAGAATTATGGTGACCAAGTAACCAGGGAGACATGATTAAAATTTGTAAGTCCACCCCTTTTGATGCCCTAAGATAGCTATATGGCATCATGCCAACTACTTATTGCCTACATAAAAGACATAGCTTGGCCGATGATTATTGGTGGATTGAGCAATTGAGATCATACCAATTGGCATGATAAAGAAAATTAGATCAAGTAGGGTCAACCAATGGCAAAAAGCAAGGAAATCAAAATCAGGCCCTTACGAGAAGTGTAATGACATGATGCCAAGTGACATTATTTGATGGACCGATGGATAAAGCAAATAACAAAGAAAAGGCTACATGGATGAGAGATGAAGATCAATGAAACTCACCAAATTAATAAAGTGAATCCTGAGTTCAAGTGATAGATTAATATATCATTCAAAAAAATGAATTTTTTTCATAGAAAGCTAGGATTTGGACCACAAACAATGGCCCACATTTCTTTAAATACTTGAAGGTTTAGAAAACTTAAAATATTTGACACTATTGTGATAAACTCTGATAAAGAAAAATGAATATACATGGTGGAGTGTCAGTGAACAAGGGGAGTTTGATAATTCAAAAGCCCAAATGAATAATAATACTAAAAAAAATGTGATAAAAATACTTTATAATAAATAATATTTATAGTTGGTATAAAGCTTCAATGATATTCTAAAATAATATCTATAAAATATTTAATGGTTAATATTCAAAATTTTAAGTAAAACTCTATAATATTTTAAAAATATGGTTTTTTAGTTTTTTATTTGGCTTAAAAAAATAGGTAATCAAAAAATTATTCTCATTTGGTTGAAAAACTTAAACAAAAATGATATATGTATTTTTTAATTAGTACATATTAATATGATATCAGCTATATACATGTCATTTGGCTAATTTTTATTTTTGAAATTATATATTATAATAATATTAAAAATTATTATAAGAGGACTTTCTAATATATAGCATATAGAGTTGTATATAGTTTGTAAATTAAATTTATTTCCCTCCTTACAACTAAATTAAAGTTTAAAAATTATTCTTAAATTAAACATAAATAATATATTAATTTTATGAATTAAATTATATGCCTGTTTTTTTAATATTATTATAATATGTTTTTTTTCTTTTTTTCTTTTTTTAATTGTTGAAACAAAAATAGTTAATTAAAAGTGGTTCTTCTAATCCTTTGCCTTGGAAGATATAATAAGATATAATATTATAATATTTGAAAATGTATAATTTATTTCTTCACTATGTATTTATGATTTTTAAGATTTAAACTTAATTATGAATTATTATTAATTATAAATTAATTTGATAAATATATAAATTAATTTTGTTTTTTTCACAAATTTAATTATTGTTAAGATTAAGATAAATCTAATTTTGGTTGATATGGGTACCAACTCAAACATATCAAATGGTCTGGGTCTCCCCTTGGTCAGAAATCATTGACCAAATTAATAAAGTGATCCAGTATTAGGAAGATCTAGGTTTCCAAAGAAAATTTAAAAAAAAATTGAAATAAAATCATAAAATAAACCTAACCTAAAAATAAGAGGACCTAAGTCCCAAAGAAAAAAAAACCAAAAAAATAAAGACTCCACCAAAGATCCAAAGAAGATTCCAAAGAGATCTCTTGCAAGAAAAAAAGTGTTCACCAATCTCCCAATGGTCAAGCCATACAAATGAAATGCAATAGTACAACAATCAATATCCCAGGGCAATAAATCATAAATTCAAGATTGAAAAACACACCACCTAATTCATCGATGAAAAGAATCCAAGAAATGGTCATGTTAATGGAGAACACCATTAAACACCCAAGTATGGATTAAATTTGACACCCATTTAGGTGTTTTTTACAATTTTAAATGTAAAATATAGTTATCTTTTTTTTTAATTTATCAAGTGGTGGGGAAATTTTCATAAATACTGTCATTATGATGTCCAAGTTAAAAAAATGGTATTTTTATATTATAAGGTCGTAGCTACTAGAACCTACAGGCTATAGAGCCCCGATCAATAGGCTAGTACTACAACAAATTCTAAGACCATAGGTCCACAGTTCCATAGCCTGGTCTTTGCTAGCAACTACCCACTTGGAGTTGAAAGTTGGCTAATGGTAGTGGCAATGTAGCAGAGTCAAAATAATTTTTTAGGTCTTAAACAAATATTTATAGGCTCCAAGTTATGAACTGCTACTAAGAGTATATGAAGAGCATTTTGATATCCTCACTTATCAACTTCTTATTAAAATATTATATTGAACTTATCAAAAATCACCACAGTAAAAATCATGTTTCATGAATCATGAATCGTGATGAATAAGTTTTCTCAAAGTTTTGAACTCATAGTAGGTAATTACCATAAATACATAGCAAATACAATTCATCCAAATTCCAATCACTGGTGGTCTAGTACTCATAGGTTCAAATTATAGTGGAACACTAGAAGTCGATATCCTATGGATGTGGCTACCACATACCACCGCCTCATGTGTCGTGCTCAGAAGGGTGTTTTTTTTTGTCCACATGTAAAATAACTTCCTTCCTAAATATTTTCTCATTATTTCTTAGAAGTTAGGTTTAAATATGCTATCTTAGGTAGGTGGTATCTATAGGGGGAGGTTGTATTTCATTTCAAATTGAAAGGGTTTCATTTTTAAGGTGTTTATGCAAAGGAGGTATTTGAGGGAGGAGAGGCGTAGTCTGGTAAGTCCATAAATTAAATCTATAGTTGGGTTAGAGTGGTCTAAGTTAAAGTGCATGTGAGCCATGGTCTTTAGTAATAATCTAAACAATGATCCCAAATAATGCTAATAATTTATAAATAGCTTATACATATCTTTTGCTAGTATAGTAGGAGAAGAAACCATAACTGTAAGAATCAGCTAGGATGCTCTCCTAGCTGGTAGAGATTTCCCATGATAGGCCATGGAAACGGTCCATGATGAATCCTTGTTGGGATATTTCTCAGCCCATTAAATATGTATAAAATAGATAACATGAGTTAAAGTGTAAGAGCCATGGCTATTGCTGGAGCTTATTGAGGCTTGGGTATTTCTTATTTATGCATTAGAGTCATCTGACTGTGGTTGTACATGAGACTCAAAACCGGTATGTATTTATAAAAATTTAAATCAAATACACCTCATTTGTGTTTAGTTTTTAATCTTTTAATCTTTATTTTTATGACCCAATTCTTAAGTCACACAAATTTAAATTCTTTTTTCTTTCATCAAAAAACATTAAATTATAAGCTTATATTAATAATCATTTTTTATTTATAGAGGTTTAGTTTTAATAATTAATGTTGATAATTTATGAAGTTCATATAGTTACATGAACATTTAATTTTTTATGTTTAATTATTTTTTTTACTTGGTTTGTATAGTTAATAATAACTATAAAAAATGTCTGAAAATAAAAAGAACCAATCTTTAATCAAAAAGTTTTTTTCATGGTCTGCAACATTGAAAACTTCATCACAAAAGGATCAGAATTTTGACATAAATGAAGACTTAAATATATTGGGGTGTGATGACAACTATGGTGAATAATTAGAAGAGGGGGAAGCTTCAACACAAAATAAAAAAAGGATAAAGTAAATAGATTATTTAGAGATGAATGAAAATTTAAATTTAAGTGGTTAAATTGTATAATGCATGAGGGAAAAATAGTCATGAAATGCATATATTATTAATAACACAAGTTTGTAGGACCATGTAGCGCTGGAATTGGTTGTACTAATTTTCAACATGATGCAATAATTACTCATACAAATTAAAACATTCCTAAATTTTCACAAGCAAAATGCATATGTGGGAATAAAGGGAAAACAAAATTAATTCCAAGACACATTGCAAGCATTGATGACACCAATAAGGAAAGAATCATCACAACCATGAAATTAGTTTATTGGGTTGTGCAAGAAGACTTACCCCTTTAAAAATATGAGTCCATTTCCTCTCTTGAAATGCACTTAGAAACACCAAACATGCCAAAACATAGGGACTATAAATCATATACAAATTATATGGCTTCAAATGATTTCTTTTTTTCCATATCTAATTATCTTGAAGAGAGACAAAGTGCAAAAATGTTAGACAACCCATTCTTCTCTTTGATGTTAGATGAAAGTACAAATCAAAGCCTAGAGAAACACCTTGTGGTTTATGCTACTTTTCTAGACTCAAAAGGGTTGGGGCCATCTATTTCATAATTATTAAAGATCATAAATATGTGATGGAAGAGGGGAAACAATATATGATGCAATATGTGTTTTAAAGAAAGAAAGAGGTCTTTCAAATAAAAGTTTGATTGTAATTTCTATAGATGATGCTCATCAACAGTGGGGAGTGAAAGTGAATTTGTTACTCTTTAAAAAAAATATGTACTGAATGTTAGATGTATTCATTACATTTCTTATCGTGAGGCTTTAGGTACATTAGAAGATGCTAAAAATTTACCTGAACTAATGTTTGTTGAAAATTGTGCAAATAAGGTATATTCTTGGGTCCAGAAATTCTACTTAAAGACATAATATACTTATTGCTCTTCAATAGCTCATGCAACTCAAAACACTTCAAGCTTTTCAAATTCATGGAGTTAGATGGCTCTCAAGAGGACAAGTCATTGAAATGCTTATTGTGTTGATGCCTTCACTGTTGACTTTGTCGAAAAGTGAGAAAAGAGACTCATGATATGATAAGGTTGAGATCTTCTTAGTACAATTTTTCTTACATATGATTGTAGATGTATTAAGTGAACTAAACAAGTTGAATAAAAAATTTCAAGAAGAGAATATGGATATCACATCTTTAGGGGCAGCCATAGATTCTACTATATAGACTTTAAGTTACTTGTCTAAATTTTAACTTAGCTCTAAATATGGTTATTTAGAGATTATTGATCAAGATGGACACATTCATAGGCATGAATTACAATTTATGGCAAATCCAAATGTGCATGATGATTATGTTGATGCACCAAAATAGAGAATAAAGCCTTGTATTGATGGGTCACTAGAGAGCTAAGAAAACATTACTAAAGAATATGTTCAAAAACTTGTAGATTATTTAAATGAAAGATTCCAAAATCCTTCATTTTTCAATTCTATAAAGTTGTTCATCCCTTGTCATTATTTAGAGGATGCATGTACAAGAGAAGAAAAATTAAAGCAGTGGCTACTCAAAAATTTTGAATGCTTGCAACATACATTATGTGAGGAAGAAAAGCCTTTCTTTGATTTTGAAGGTCGTTTAAAAGAGTTGTATAATTTTGGTGATACTCTTCAGTTTAGTCGTCAAGGATTCTACATGAAGGAAGATTGGAGGGTTTTTTGTACTATAGATTAAGATACAAGCTTTACAAATATGACAAAACTATGGCAAGCAATACTTACCATTCTAGCATGTACAACAGCATGTGAGAGAGGATTTTCAAGACAAAATATAATAAAAGATATATGAAGAACAAAACTCTCATTGGATACATGGGATGCCTTGATGTGAGTTTCATTGATAGGTCTTGATATATCAATGGTAGACTGGAACAAGGTTTATGAAATTTAGAAAGATGTCAAACAAACAAAGATTTAAAATATTTTAGAATATTCTCTATGGACATATTTGTAATATTATTGTATTGTATATGAGCCAATGAACACTCAAGCTTTTGTTTGCACTACTTTTTTAATAGTGCTTTCTCACGTCAAAATTCAGGTACTCTATCCTAAACGAGCAAGTTTAATTTATTGCTCTATGCTTTTCACCTTATGTTAAGAAAATTTAGTAGCATAGTTAGCATAGAAACAAAAATTTCATAGATTTTTTTTTTTTTTTTTTTATGTTGAGAAATTTTGAGAATTATATGTAAATAAGTGATTTATATTTTTACCAGTTTTAAAATCTTAAAAAAAAATCATTCATGCTTATCTAGTTAAAAAAAAAAAAAAAAAAATCATTCATACTTACCTAGTAAAAAAAAAATCTTAAATTATTGAAGGAAATTTTCAGCCCCAACTAGGTTAGGGAATTTTTTGTTGAAATGAAAATTTAAGGCTCCTATTTAAATAGAAAAGATTTATTTTATTCCTATACATTATTACAACTCCATTGGATCAATCTCACATTGAAAATAGGAGCACGAGCCCTTTCTATGATAGAGCATCCTCAAGACAATGTGTGTAGTTGTAGTGAATGTTCTTTCCTTGCAACATAGGTAATAGCAACGAACATTCACTGGTTTCTATACATATTTATGAAAATCAAAAATGAAAAATGAATGTCACATACAAAATGACATTAATTAACAAACCGTCACAAAAAAAATTTGTTAAGAGATAAAGGTGACCGTCAAATTTAACTCCTGCACCCAAGACCAACACCTCATAATTATTTAAAAAGCTGGATTAATTCGGATTTGAATTTTGAAGTGACATGTCCCAACAAATCTACCGGTGCTAACTTTTGAGGGCAAAAAGCCAAGGACTTCATACACATCCACCTTGAATCTCTACCAACCAAAACTAAACTCAAAATCATATTTGTCCAGCTACACCCTGACAACGGGCAAATCAAACTGCCTAGCTGCAGAGTAATGGCTTAAAACATTGAAGAAAACAAGAACAAAAAACAAAGATTTACCGTATCCCTAGGGGACAATCATCAACAAAAGGGTCCATCTCGATGGTCCTGAAAGGATTCCTCCCAAGTTTCTCCTTATTGCATTTACAAACCATTCCAATTTTCTTAAGCTTAGTTCTACAAATTTTCCCAGGTTTTTGCAGCTCCAGCAGATCATTATTTCCATATCTCTGAGCATTTTTTAACAGTGCTAACACTTAATCTATACTCGCTTTACATTTTTCAATTAGGTCCATTTCCACGAGGGATGATCCTTGGTCAATGTTTGGACAACTTACCTCAGAACACTTTGAAAGTAATACATTCTCGTCCTTCTTAAGCCTGTAATTTGCTTTGCCCATATTTTCCTCCAATGGTTTTATCCTCGTACTCTCTCTCAATGGAGTCTTCTGTTCTTCCGCAGGGCCGATTTCAATCAAAAACTACCCGTCCACTTCGGCAAGATCATGAGAGTTTGGTAAGACCTCGTTGGAGCAATTCGAAAAGCTCAGTGTCTTTATGTAGCCAGATCATGTTGGACAACCATTGTTGTCCCTAGTGGTAAGCAATCTCTCACAACACCACCATGTTCAAAAAATTGTCCCTCCATCCTTGCAGGGCTGTTAACAGGGAATCTCATGTTTTCCTGTAGAGGAGACAATTCATTCAAAATAGGGCCAGAGGCGTTCACCGGGGCCTGATTTATCCAGTTGCCTTTGATGACAGAGTTTCTCCTTTTCCTTAGCTTGACTTTCCCTAATCTTATTTCTAGCACATTTATGCCCAAAGACACGACAGATGGAACGAATATACTCTACATGTTCATACACAATTTTTTGATTCCAAGTGCCATATTTATACTTTAGTTCAATGGAAATCGGGATAACCTTGTTAGCATCCACGTTGACACAGAGTCGAGTAAAAACAAATGTATTTCGTGCTTTAATGACAGAGTCAAAGGCAATAAACTTCCCAATGGGTTCTGCAATTCCCTTCAAGATATTATCCTTCCAGAATCCAGCGAAAGAGCAGGAACTCTGATCCAAACATGAACAACTTTCTAGGATTCGTTAAGAGGATTAAAACCCATCTTACACGGTCCTGATTGAAGAATGCAGAGGCAGTCTTCTTGGTTTGGGAAGGAGAAAAGAAGGAAACCATCTGCCATGGCTTCAATCTTCACTTGGCTCTTCACTTTCCACCTTCTACGGGTCCAATCTCTCACCGCATTTGTTTTGTGTCTATATCCTAAGAATTTTCCGATGAGGCTGTTCTAGAACTGAAGTTCCTCACTGTCCATTTCCTCATCTTGGATTTCCAGCAACACGTCTCTTTCCTTGAAACAGAGGGGTGGAGATCCTTACTTTACCTTTCTGAGTTAGGTGATCCAATGTCTAGATCTGCCTTAAAAAAGCACAACCTTTTGAACCTCCTCCCCTCCATCATCTTCATCACTACTACCCCCTTCTGCAACCTCCTCTCTCATTTTTTTCACTAAATGTAGTTGCTAAATTTAATTGTTGTTACATATATTTATAAAAATAAAATTATTAAATCTCTACTCATCACAATAACTTAATTAATATTGGTACATAACATGTTTAGACATCCTCGTAATATGAAAACATGTACATAAATGTGGTTAAATTTTTTAATTTTAAAAAATATATATTTATTTATATATATTATAATCATTATAAATATTTTATGTATTTATTTAAAAAATATTTAAAATATTAATTATAAAAAATCAATTTTAATTTTTAAAAATATTATAATTATTTTTAATTTTATTATTTTCTCCACAAATTTTTAATTTTGTAATAATAAATCTTCCAGTTTAATTACATAACATGTGAAACTCAAAATAATCATTCTCAAAAACAAAAAGGGCTCCAAACAATCATATATTAGGATATTATGATTGTGTAGTTACGTTCCCTAAGGAAAAAATGAATTTTTTTAAAACCCTACAACCACAATGGATAACATGATAAAACACATGCAAGCGAAAAAAAAAAAATAACATCTATGTTTATTTCATTTTAAGTTAATCTTGAGTATCAATAATTAAGTGTTACAATGACATGGTCAACAATTACAAGCCTTCCAAAATCGAGGAGCAGAATGAAATGAGTTAAATGATTTTAAAATATTAAAAACCCTGCATGTCTAACATTAGACCTCGCTCACAGCACTTCTAAGTTCTTTCTTGCAATAAATATAAAATAAAAAATTTCATTATAAATCTCATTTTTTTAATTTAAAAAAAAAGCCACAACGTCAACATTAATCAAATCTGAAAAAATAACACGCAAAAAAACTATAATATCCACCTTATGCATAATATAATACTATTTCGAATTGTAAGGGGAGGAAAAATTCATTTTATCTTAAGGTTAATAGGATGGATGATTAGAATTTTTTTTTTTTTTTTTTCCAATTCTTATAATTCTAAATATTTATACAATTTTTCTAAATTTATTTTATCATATAAGAAGAAAAACCAAATTTTTAGATTCTATTATAATCCATGTTAAATTTGTACTTAATCAATGGTTGTAATGTACTTTTTAATTTAACTTTTGTTTAGGTTTATAGTTAAATATTAATTAAGATTGGACTTATTAATTAAAGTATTTTATGTGATTAAAATATTTATTTTATAAAATTTTGTATTATTTTATATTTTATCACTAAAAATAATAGATTTTGATTATGATAATTAAATAATTGATTATAATATTGTTTATTATATATTTTTATATTATAAAGATATCATGATAAGTTTGATGGTGTTGTCAATGATTTTATTATATTATATTATGAAATGATTTTGTCAATGATTTTTTTATATTATACCGATGATGAAATTACTTGATAAGGATTTGAATATTATTTAAGTTGATACAATGATAACAAAACATCTAATAGTAAACTTCTAAATAAATATGAATTTAACAATAAAATAAATGATGATAATTAACAGCGGATATATATATATATATATATATATATATATATATATATATATATATATATATATATATATATATATATATATATATATATATATGCTTTGGAGACATATATATAAAGTGGTTACAGAATTATCAACATAAACAGGGGATGAGAAAATAAAATTCATTTAAATGAAACCAATAGTTTATAATCATTAAAGTGACTAAAAATGAAGCTATGAAAAAATAAATAAAAATATCACAATTATAAATTAAGAGGTGTCAAGGAACCACATAGTCACAACTATAATATAAAAATATTATGTATCCAAAATAAAAATCCATGTGATATAAAATAAAAATGTGATCAACAAAGAGGAAGCTGGCTACAAGAAAACATAGTTAATAATACACTTGGGAAAGGAAATAAATGTGAACAAGTCCAAAATCAATTATAGAGATTCATCGAGACACATTTGAGTCAACCGCAAGCAAAGTAAAGATAGCCATTATTTAATGTGAATAGAAGGAAGAGGACTAAAACCATGATGCATTTACAATTATACTTATACCTTACTGTAGAAAGGGCAACAAAAGTAAATAAAAAATGTCAGCTTTGAAAAAATGTATAGAGGGTTATGTTCAAAAAGAAGGATTCACTTTTCACTCTTTATACACTGATAAATTTATTATAAAATTCACAGTTGAGAATAAATGAGTAGAATTTAATGTATTTTACAGTCGAAAATAAGGATGCATATGAGATTAGGCATGTTGATGGAAAGGTAAAGATATTACATTGCTTGAACCATATAATCTTGTATGCCTCTAAGGTGTAGTGATACATTAAGTGGTATTTTTATATCACATATACAACTTTCTTTACTCTCATGCGCAATGGAAAATAATTTTTATTTTCTCAAACCAATAATATTTTTGTTAATGAGGTACACATTGAAACTAATAATGAAATTGATGAAGAATAATATGATGCACATAATGAACATGACACTAGTATTAATCTAAATGTCTTTAATGGAATAGACCAATAGCATTTACAAAATCTATCTAAATTTCGTCAAAGTCTCCAATAAAACACTAACGAGTTTAATAAAGTCATTGTTCTACTTATTGAATCAAACATTGAGCATCAAACAAAGTTTACCACCTTTAAACCTCTATATTTAAAATTTCTAGTTGTCAAATCCAAAAATTCTAAAATTTTGACTTCCAATATTTCATTCATTTATATATCTACACCTCTTGTTACTTCCATAACATACTATTTTTTTTTTTTTGGGAACATTACTTGGTTTACAAAATGTTTCTATGCCTATGCATACTCATACTGCTCACACTCCAATTATTTCCACAAATGTTAGTCTTGAGCATGCACTTGTTGCTTTGCAAGCTAAGATAATTAATATTGAATCAATTATCTCTCTTATTTGCCCATCTATGGATTTATGTTATCTATTACATAGATGTTTGTCACATAAAATTTCATCTTATCCACTACATATTGGATTTTTGGCTTCTAATCTCCATCTCTATAAAGGGAGATGGAAGGTGAAGGTGGTGTTGAACAACATTTATGATATTTTCATAAAAACTATTTAAATTATACATATAATGAAAAAATATTGACAAAACTATTTTAAGAAAGTCTAAAAGAATATGAATATGGTCTTTGATTATTCTATGACCTTCCTATCCAATCATTAAAGGCTTACAACCCTTTGTAAAATTAGTTTATCAAACAGTTTTCCATCAACATTGACGAAAAGTTGTCAAATTGAAATTTTTTTAAACTAAAACAATGAGCTCATGAAACAATCATTGAATATGTGCTAAGATATAAGATTATGTTTATAAAACCAACTAATCACAAGGTTAATAATGAGCTTAAACACATCTTTAAGTTTATTGTGTTAACTTCAAGATTCAATAATGTTTGATAAGTTAAATTTTTCCAATCAACTCTTGCATATATTCAAAGATTGTGAAGTTAGATTTAAAACTTTTAGTAAGATTCCAATACACATAATATATTTTTTTAATTATAATATTAAATTTTGATGCAAGACAATCTATAACAAAAAACAAAAAGAAAACAATAATGAAAATAAATTTACAATTAATGTTATATCATAACCACCAAAAAATATTAAACTTAGAGGAAATTTCTGGGTTACCTTGACCAGCTTATGCATAATTCAAAAAATACTAGAATTCAATTTTATCATTGTTCCTCCACGAGTTGAGGTAATTTGTCTAGACCAAATATATATTTTAATTCCAATGCATACTTTAACTACAGTAGATGTATTGGGACTCTATAAATACATGATTCAAACATAGGCATAATATTCAACATATTCTTAATGAGAGAATTATTTATATTGTAACACCTTTCAAATAAGCTAAACCGGTAAAAATATAAGGTAAACCTAAACATTTACAACTATCCTTTTAAAAAACATGAAGAAAATAGGAAGGATAAATTTGAATTACATTATTCATAAAATTATCCTCCTCCTCTTTATTCATATGGACATCCACTTGATAGCATTATTATTATAGTTATAATAAGATAAACGCCATGAATTATGATCACATTTGATGATAGTGAAATTGCAAATGATGATTCAGATAAATATGCACTCTTTATTTGGGCATATATTGGACAATAATCCATACTTAGTGAACACTCCTTCACTCTCTTTGTTATACATATCGATATCTAAAATATATTTATACAATTATAAATTCCTTTTATAGTCATAAACATAATACTATATGGCATATAGTGATAATTTTTCAAGTAAAGCCTCTAATTATATACAATACATTTGTAGTTATAATGAGCATAATGGTCTTTGACATGATACTAAGACTCATTTGGATACATAATATTAGAGTAATACCTTATATTGTGCATAATTATCTTAAGTATATTAACTATAATTAAGTGATCAAAATTATAGGAATAGCATACATTTACAACAAATGACATTTATTTCTTCTATAGAGAACCTTCTTGGCATATTCATTGAGTAACATATCACTAAAATAATCTACAAAACTATTAAAGAAAATGATTTAAAAATTCCAAAGGACATTTGAGTTTATTCACATACTACTAATATGATAATGTTACATATCAAAAATCTCCATATAATTATGCATATGATGGAGCTAGATATGAGCATATTCAGTTAGTTGTAAATACCATTATACCTTATCCTAAACACAAAATGAGACACACAATTAGGCACCCATCTCATAAGCACAACAAGTTATTATAATAGCTACACCACAGGTACATATTTGTATATCATTTCCTACACATGTAGATACATGTTTACATGGATATATGAATAGTGATTCAAAAGGGTACATTACAACACATGATTATTATTGAGATTTATAGGAATTGGCAATTGGTTGTTCATATTTACAAGGATTTAATCCTTCATATCATAAGGTTGGATTCACATATATGCATCCAATTTATGAGATTATTTAGTGGACATAGTCTCTAATTCCCTCCCAACAAAATAGATTGGTTGAATCTCTTGATTAGTCAATTTACTTTGTTTTCTTCATTTTCCACATAAATCTCTTTTCTCATAATTTGTTTATCAATTATCTAATGAATATTATAAATCCTTAGATTTTATTTTCAATTTTTTGAAATTACTCTCTTGATTTCTAAACTAGTTTTAACTATACAAAATAATTGTTTTATCTACCTTTCCTGCATTACATACTTAACCACGTTATAGAATGAATCACACTAACATGATCACACCTATATTATACCTATAACAGGAATGCATGCTTTTATCTATACTCATAATTTAAGATACATTACTATGACTCATTTTCCACATACATTTAGGGCATATATCTTGCCTTCCCTCTTACATAAAGTATGTTTTTTCACCATGGTGTGGATTGTTTAAATCCCTTTTGGTTTATATATTTTATAAAATTTCCTAATGAAATGTTTTTTTATTTTTTAAATTCCAATATTACAAAAGATGTAAAAAAAATTAAAATATGGAAAAAAATTAAAAAAAACATAGAAAAAAATTAAACACATCAAAATATGTTAAAAAACCATAAAATCGGAACTTCAAAAGCATTCTCAATTGCTGATTTAAGTTTAATTATATCAATATATTATTTATTACATGTTACACAGTTATCATATTTTATTTTATCAAAACACACATCAATGTTAATGAGGTACTTGAGTGTGATACAAAACTTACATTTTCATTGTTTTAAATTACATAATTTTTTACTACCTAACAATCTTGCTAAGTTGGAAGAATCTCTTCATTCTCCTTGAACATGTTTATAAGTTGTATTTATCCAAAATCCTCCTACCATGATTAGTTATATAAAATCTAACTTTTTCTCTAATTTCTCATACTTTACATGTGATTTAAGAATATATTATATTTTACTAAAAATGACATTTACAAATCTTGTCGATATATATTGATGTAATTTTCATATACCCCTTTCTTTATTGCATAATATGTTATAATTTTCTTTCTCATTATATATGACAAAAATGCATGTTTTATGGCATAATCATGTCCTTTGTGTGTAGCCCTTAGCATTGTGTATTATGAGACATTATCATGTCCTTTATTTTTTACCTTTCAATTCTTACTTGTGACATTTTATGAAAATTACATGACATTATATAACTTTACTAGAATTTTTAATGATTTTTCCTATGTTACCATGATTTACATCATGCACTTCTAATACTTAATACATATATTATAATGCCATTATCTACATCATGTATATACTACTTATATTATTCAAATATTCATATATATAATACATATTTAAAATAAACTTCAATGTTACATTCAATAAAATGATAAAAATATACAAACTTTATTATTCAAAATTTATTACATGATTACTTCTTTTACATATGTTATAATTCTTATTTTTTGAGCTAGGTGACTCATAGGATACATCTCTCACCTCAAAACTAAGCCATAAAAATGGGATTAACTTGAGAAGTCAAGTACTGATGAGAAAAAACTTCAAATTTGTGGCATTTTTAAATTTATAAAAAATAAACATGATTTAAAATTAATATATTATGGGGGAAAGTCACATGCATGTTCACTACTTCTTAAAGTCACAAATTTTCTAATAAATAATAGGTTTTAGTATTTATAAACTTAAAAATTGTAATTAAATATTAAATTAGTATAGTACAAGGGGCATGATATCCATTCATGTTAAATCTACCATACAAAAATTTAATATATTTCTTGATGTTAAATAATTTTGAATAGAATATATCCATCTATAGTGGGTTTATTTTCCTCATTGTTATAATTTAATGATGTTAAAGTCTAGTGACACTCAAGGTCTATGGTTTTACATTTCCATGATGTAGTAGGTCACATTTATTTGTTTCACCTCTTAAATTTATGTATATATATTTTACATTTTCAAAAGAGGGTTGTAACATATAATATTTTGAGGTCAAGAGCATTTAAATGTTCTTCTAATTGAGACTTGTTCACTTCAATTTTCCCTAAGATGAACATTTCCCCAAACTACCTCAACTAGGGTGAAATAACTTATCTACTTTAGATTTACACAAAAAATTGACTATATACACTCATAGGTGTATACATTCCTTTCTCTCTTTGCAAGTTTATATTGGATTATTTTCAAGATACAAAGTTATTTTTAATATGTTATTTTTTTTATGCAATTACATTTTTCATTATTCAGGTCATTTTACCCATTAGTTGGTCTTTTTTTATCAAACTCTCTTTTCCATAAGATTCTTAAGCTTACCTTGTACAAAAAAAAAACAAAAAATCCTTTTCAGATTGAATATATTATATACATTACTATGTTATTTATCCATCTTATGGCCTTAAGTGGTTTTAAAGTGTAGGATATCAGAGGAAGAAGATTAAAGAGATGGTTTGAAGAATTTAATTGTATGGTGCTAGTCACACACAACAAGTAATCATATGCCCCGTACTATTTTCAAACATATGAAATATCACATGAGTGCCAACATATTTATGATGAGACCACTTAGTGACTTGATCTTAAATTTTTTATTCTTTGAGCATCGTTCTAAATCATTTTTCACCATTGCATACATTTTCAATGAGATGTTCCAATGGTTGGTTTTTTTGATCTTACTACTAATGGAATTATAAATTCTAAAGATAATTAGAAATTTTGATTTATCAGTCCAAATAAGATTAGACATGTATGATGATATACTAATGAATTGGTATTTTATTCTTCCTTATTATAAATCTTGCTAGTTTCAAGATTTCTTTTAAAGATACAGATTCCACTTATATTGCCAATGTTGAACTTTTTCACCATGTTAATATTCAAAAGAATATTTCACCAATTTAGTTTTTTTATTGTATCAAATTTTATAATGAAATATTAGGTTTTTATAAGTGGCCAAAAAACCAAAAAAACAACATTTTTATAAGTGGCCAAAAAACCATAAATTTTATAAAAACCTAATATTTCAACATTAATACTTTTAATTATCATTTCAACTTTTCTATAATTAATATTAAAATTTATCTAGAGTATTTTTAATGTATCTAAAGTTTGTCTAATTCTTCAAAAATAAAAATGAGATCATAAACATGTAAAAAACAATTTCACCTTGCTTGTAAAAATGTTGTTTTTAAGGTTTTTTGGCCACTTATAAAAACAACATTTTTTAGGTTTTTCGGCCACTTATAAAGTTTAATATTAATTATAGAAAATTTAACCATACAAAATTTATAATGAAATGAGAAAGTAGAATCAAGGGTTCAAAACCCTTTGAACTTGTATTTTGATAAAACTTACTATTTTTTTATATTATTTTTTGTGTGAAGGAATTTTAAGGATAAAGTCAGTTTTTTAATGAAAAAACTTTAATAAAGGTGTAATAGGAGTTATAAGGTGTAATTTTTGATAAATATTTTGATTATTTGTAAATTTGAATCTATTCAGTGTTAAATACAAAACACCAATAGTTCTCCTCAATTTTTTCTTTTGTTAAATCATGAAAAAAGTTATGAGTTTCATCTTAAAAAATGGAAAGTTGTCACCTAAAAACTAAAAATAGTGGATAATAAATATGGATATTACCCTCATATTTAATGATAGGTGGGAAATTACTAGGACAGAGACGACACCACCAATTGAAGTGGTGAAATTAGTTGAATATAAAAATGTGATAATTGTACACTCATGCTATGTTTGTTCCTAGTTATACACCTCTCTAATATAGCCTTACACACTTGAAAGAAATGACAAATAATGATGAGAAACCAGATAGAATGTCATTGTAGCCAATAGAAGGTTTGGCATAAAAAATGGACCAGATTGAGAAAATGACTGAGAGGCACATACAGAGGGTACGATGAGTTCCTTGCTACTTTTGACTCTAAATAAACCAAGGTGAAAGGACCTAGGGGCAGCTCACTCACATGTAGAGATTCTAAAATTCAACCTCCATGGGGATTATTGGTATAAGGGAACATGAATCTAATGAGATTGCAACCAATCTTGTTGAGTCCACCCTATAAGGGTTCTCACACAAAATGAGAAAATTTTATATGTTAGACAAAAGATAATAAAGATAGATATTAATGTGTAATTGCAACATTCATCTGAAAATAGTCTTCAACAATAAAGGGGATAAATAAAATATTGTCACATTGGGATTTAATACACAAAATGCAGATGCATTTTAAATATATAATGTTTATGCACATGAAATAAAATAACACTTCAGATATGCAAAGGGCATGTTATATGTAGGGTAGGATAATGTTGGACAAGTTGATAGTTATAAAAAGGCGAGGGTTGTGTGATGGAGGGATTCAATTACAAACGATTCTTTCAATCACTTATAATGCCATTTATGACAAAAATATAAAGAAATTACATTTAATTTAATGAAATTACAATAATTTATTTTCATTCTTCTGTAAAATCCATAAACCTAAGATGCCCTAATAAGTTATTCACTAACATACTCCAAATACAATGTAGAAAGGGATTTACAATCCAAAAATAAACCCAAGATGATAACCAGTAATCATCATAGAATAAGATATCCTATTAATAGAATTTACAAAACATATCACTACACTTCATCAACAAAAAATAGAAGAGAACCATATGAATTTTCATTAACTTGAAAGAAAGATATTACAGACACCAATGTTTCAAAATGTTGCCATGCAGAGAAGCATGGTGTATATGCTCCATGTTGGGCAAGGGAGTCATATCAACATGATCTCAAATCATTTTAATGGTTGTAAAAATATATCCACCTTAGAAAAAGAGAAAAAACACACACAGTATTGATCCCAAAATGTGAAGAGCCTACATTAAGGAAAACAGAGAACAACACTACGACCAACCCAATGGCCAACTAAGCTTTAAATAGAATACAAGCCTTCTATTTATACATTTTTAACCTTTTAAAATTTGGGAATGAGGGTTATAATTTATAAAAGTGCCAAACACCCCTCCAAGTTCTGTCAAGATTTTCCAAGCTGGGAAAATTATTTTTCCAAGCCTAGAATCTTGATGTATTAATAAGAAAAATGATTCCTCTAATTGCCTCTTTAAGGAATGATGTGGATTTGGAATAGAATACTTTATTTCTTGGAAATTTTTTGAATTTAATTTTTTAAACTTTTAAATCTTCACATTTGATTTTCTTCAAAATTTCCCTTTTATGGTTTCCTTGACGTTTTTATAGAAAAAATGCATTATTTTCACCTTTTTCCATTTTAGAGAAATCATTTCCCTTTTTTAAAAATCTACGCAAGTGTAAATTGCATAAGGAAATTTGAACAAGTGTATTTTTCATGAATTACAATTTGCATGGTGTAATATTGTACTTTATGCGAACTACACTTGTGAAAATCATACTTCATGCAAAATGCACCATGCAACTTACACTTCGTGTAAATTGCATTTGTGATAAATTTGTAAAAGGGGATAAGATTTACCCAAAAGGGAAAAAGGAGAAAATAATGCATTTTTTCACTAAAAATATGAAGGAAATTAGAAAAGGGAAAATTTAAAAAAAATCAAATGTGAAGATTGAAAGTGCAAAAAAACAAATTTGTAAAAAGTAAAGCTGCAAAGTGAAAAGTGTGAAAATACAAGTTGGATCCAAAAAGATAAAAGTTAAAAATAACCTAATTTGTTGTATTTTCATTTTCTTTAGTTGACCAAGCACCTTCATGTAAGGATATTGTAGTTTTGCAAGTCCAAAGTGGGCCACTCCAAGGAAGATTAGTCAAAGAGCCATGAATATAGAATATCCCCATGCCATCATTGAAAGAGTAAGTTGTTCTGTGGCATGCATAATAGGAAGGGTAGATGTCTAAGATTTTCTAACTATGCAATAAAGTGGTCTAGGACATTTCCAAGTAGTTACACATGAAGATAAGAAGTTTGTTTGGCCTCCAGTATGAATATTCTAGTTTTAACTCATGTGAAATACATTTTGAGCCAAGAAATCAAGGGGTTTATTGCAAATCTCCTTCGTTTCTTGTAGAGGAAGTTAGAGGAGTCATTATTTTATAATATATGAAGATTATAGGTTTGTTAAATCTTTTTTCCCAGCTAGGAGCATCTTGGCAAACATGGAGGTTTTTTTTTTTTTTTTTACTTTTACAAATTGTGATCCTCATTCTTAGATTGGGAAATGGTAAAAATATATAAATGGAAGGCTTGTCTTCTATTCAAAGGTTGGTTGGCCATTGTGTTGGTATATGTTTTCCTTAGTATATTCTCTTCACATTTTTATATTGCTAATGTGTGTGTTTTCTCTCTCTTACTAAGGTGGTTATAGTTCTACAACCATTAACAATCTCTAAAAGCATGTATATATGACTCCCATGCCTGACATAGAGAAAATTTACCATGCTTATCCCCATCTTAGGATTTTTAAACATTGGTGTATATAATATTTTTAATTCATGTTAAAGAAAATGAATGTGGTTCTCTACCATTTTATGTTATTGATTTACAGTGATATGTCTTGCAAATGCTGTTGATATGATATTTTATTCTATGCTCATTACTGGTGGTCATATTGGGTTTATTTTTGGATTGTAAATCCTATTATGCATTTTTTTCTAAAGTATGTTGTTGAATAACATATTAGGGTGTCATAGGTTTATATATTTTATAGAAGAAGGCAAATCACTCTTGGTAGTTTCATTATCTTGCATGTATGTTAGTTGCATCTTTATCATAAATGATGTCATGAATGATTGAAAGAATCCCTATTGAGTGAATACCTCCATCACACCACCTTCCCATTTTTATTATATCAACCTATCCTACCATATCCTACCCTACATATAACATGCCCTTTACATATCTAAAGTGTTATTTACTTGCAGATGCATAAACATTGTATATTTAGCATGTGTTGGTGTTTTAGGTGTTAATGCCTAGCATTAAAATATCTTATTTATCCCCTAGTAATAGGATAAAATAAAAGACATATTTATCTCCAAATCACATACAAGAGAAACTATGAAATGAAGCAATTAAACATATAGAAAATAATCATAAACATACACAAAATAGGAGACATCAAATTTAACGTGGTTCACCTAAGATGGGATACATCAACCAAACTTGTCTATTAAATTATTTCTAGAAATACATGAGAGAGAAAAATCATGCAACAAAACCTATTACACCTCTCTACCTTCTCTCCCACCTACTTGTTTTGGCCTCAAATTCTCTCTCTCTCTCTCTCTCTCTCTCTCTCTCTCTCTCTCTCTCTCTCTCTCTCTCTCTCTCTCTCTCTCTCTCTCTCTCTCTCTCTCTCTCTCTCTCTCTCTCTCTCTCTCTCTCTCTCTCTCTCTCTCTCTCTCTCTCTCTCTCTCTCTCTCTCTGTGGATGTAAATATATTTATATTATATACATTTATAATTATATATAAATAAAATGGAATATATATATGTATGTACTATTTTACAATGACTAATTTTTGTGTTCTTTTATTATTGAATGGTTTTAGGCTTAGTATTAGTATATAATTTTAATATATTTCTTTATTTAATGTTGATTATCCATGTGGATTATTTAATTTATGTATTTTAAGTGGCATATTAAATAATATACACCTTATTATTTTAAATTTATGTATGAATTCTATAATTTTTTTACTGACCAGTATTTATAAATAAGCCATTAATGATCAATGGTGTAAGGGAGTTATCATGGGGGTCATTAGGTTGAGTGAGTGGCGAGTAGCATGGAGGTTAATGGCATAGGAAGAGAGAAAAGGAAAATCAACATAGTTGAGAAAGATGTAAAAATGCATCAAGAAAAATAAATCAAGATTTCAAGTGGTGGTTGGGGCAAGTAAAGGGAGTAGATGCTGGTGTCATGAACAAGAAAAAGGATGCAGAGGGTGACAGCTTGATAGGAAAATGAAATGCACTAAAAATATATAGGAGGCATGGAAAAGGCATAAGGGATACACCAGTGGGTTAAGTAAAATAATAAGGAGATATTTACAAGGTAGGTAAAAGTGGAGAAAGTGAGGAGGAAGGAATGGATGAGGAAGAAAATGGCATGAGAAGCAGACAATGATTAGAGAAGAACGAAGATGAAGCGGTGGTAGCAGGGAAGAATGTATAAATGTGTGGAGTAAGGAGAGATAAAAAACTTTCTTAAAGAAAAGAGGAGACACATAGGGAAGGTAGAAGGAAAGACAGGGTTGGAGTTTTGGTGCTGGGCACAAATTCTAATCTCATGGAAGAATGTGTTACCATCCTTTTGTTTAAAACCTATTGATAAACTTGGGACCTCTTTCCTTCATTAGTGAGTAAGTTATTTATTCATAGCCTATTGTTTTCTTTAATGAAAAATGACCAAATGGGGACCAAATTTTATTAATCTAATTATCAGATGACATATAAACCTGTCATTGAACATTATTGCTTATTTATCACAATGATTTGGTTTCTCTTATAACCTATCCTATACGATTAAATTACTATGAGTATATATCAATTTCATTATGCAGATGTCCCCACATGGGAAATTTAATCCCTATTAATGCTGTGTTGTTTGCCTTTGTATCTTTAAAATGAATAGTTCAATTGGAAGGCCCTACACTTTCTTCCCCACAATATTTGATCACTACACTTTATTATGTTATAATTTACACAACCTATATATGTGTGTGTATGTGTGTGTGTGTGTGTGTGAATATGCGCGCGTGTGTGTGTGTGTGTGTGTGTGTGTGTGTGTGTGTGTGTGTGTGTGTGTGTGTGTGTGTGTGTGTGTGTGTGTGTGTGTGTGTGTGTGTGTGTGTGTGTGTGTGTGTGTGTGTGTGTGTGTGTGTGTGTGTGTGTGTGTGTGTGTGTGTGTGTGTGTGTGATGGACACCATACACTTTTTCTAGAAATGACCATATTCTTTGTAAGGATGGTTCATTGATAAAATGGAAAAAAAGAACCTATGAAATTATTTAAACGATATGTGAAGATGGATCATGGACATTATATTTATGTAAATCGACCACTCAATATCAATTATTAGAAGGCATGTTTAATTGATGTTTTATATTTCTCATGCTTGGATAATTTGATTTGTGGTTTATATCCAAGATTATAGGTAAAGTTCTATTTTAAAAAATTTAATTAATTATCCATGTAAAAAATGAGATTGAGAATAACTTAAACCTTTAAGACTGGATTGACTAGTGGTTATTATTATTTGTCTTATCTTAGGTAACTAATTCAACCTTTAACTAACTTCATGGGAAAAATGTTAAGATAGAGTATTATTTAACCTCTAAATGTGGGAAGTCAGTTATACTATCGAGGTCAATTGTATGAAAACTTTAGTTAAAATTAATTGTGTGTGTGGTTTGAGTGAAACCCTTCTGTGTTAACATTTAATGATTTAATTTAGTATTGTTTCATTATGAGATATGTATGTTTGTATATTATAGAGTCATGGGAATCAAATTTAAACCTTATTGGGACCATCCCTCTTTAAAGAGGGATTTTTATTTTTAATGAAAACCTATTAAAAGGTTTATAGTTGCCTTTAACTCAGTTTGAACCCGATTTTTTTATATTTGGGGGTCATATGAGGTCTCATGAACTCATATGACTCCCAAATATCAAAAATTAGGTCCAATGTGACTTAAAGGGGACTACAAACTAAGATCTATAACTTTGTATCTTATGGAGTCATGGGAATCAGGTTTAAACCTTGTCTGCACCATCCCTCTTGAAAGAATGATTTTGATTTTTAATGAAAATCCATTAAAAGGCTGGTAGTCCCCTTTAACTCACTTTATTCCTATGTTTTGATATTTAAGGTTCATATGAGGTTGTGAGACCTCATAATGATCCCCCAAATCTCTGATATCATTTATGAAATTTTATATTGTTCTATTCCCTTGAGTGCCTACTGAGATCTTAAATTGTTGGTCATTTGATCATTGATGTAATTTTAATTTATAATTGATTATGGTTTTGCTTTGGTTGATAGATAAATTATTTTGTTTCCTTTAAAATGTTGTTTGGCTAAGTTGCGTAATATTTTTGTTTGGCTCGGTTGTCTAATTTTTGTGTTTAAATGAATTTATTAATTTTTGTGCTTGGTTGAGTTTAATACTATCCATTGCCTTAGTTGAATGTAACTGTAAGTTTTATGTGATGCTTTTTAGTCTACTTATGATTTTATCGAGTGTACCATGGGTGGTGGTTGTGCCTTGTTTTGGTGCTATGTTATTGTGATGTGATATCTATTGGTGTTGTACTCAACTTACTAAGAACTTCCTCCTTGACCTTCTTGAAGGCTCGTAGGGTTGGTTAGGAGGGCTTGTCCTGGTTACTATTGTTCTCCCATACTTGGATGACTTTGTGGATATGTATGATATACTTGGCATTATTATTTACACATTATTATATTTTTACTAGCTTAGATGTATATTTATTTCATCTAGTGTGACTAGTGGGTACAGTTGCAAATACTTTCTTTGTGTTTTAGATAAGATATCATTGGCTCTTGACATGCTTACTTAATGTTTGGTTAGGGACCTTCAAAATTCAAGAATTTCAAGCTCATATTACCAAGTATGATGTATTTTGTTGGAGCTCACACATAGATCTAAATTCCATTTTGATGTACTTGGGTTTTACCTTGGTGTAAATATGATATTCCTTATTAAGGCTATACTGTCACACCATATTAATGTTATTGTTGATTCTTTACTATGTTGATTCATAGCTAAGCTTCCTATAGCTATAACTGGTAAACGGGTTTGACACAATAGTGTCCAAATGTTTCATTATACCATCTTATAGAATTTCAAACATGATCATATGTTATATACTACCATGGTAAATTTGATTAATGTTGGTTTAGCTAAGGAGTTTACCTATCTTGTGGTTAAGCATACTTGAACACTTTAGTTTTGTTATGCTAGAAAAAATAGTTGAATTTTAATAATATTATTACATTGGTAATTTCCTTGTTATCTTTATCATGGAACATGTATGTTATGTATGTATGCTTAATTTTGCATTCGTTAAATATGTAGCCTCATGAAGTTTCATATGTATCCTCTTAAAATGTACAATCTTGGTACTTTGAGTTAAGAGGTGTATATGTATACTTAAGTCTTATATTTAGATTGATAGTTGGTTATAAATTTCAATGTTATGCTACTAAATTGACTTTTTACCTCGTTATGGATTCTATGTAATTGGGTGTCTTGACCTGCTTGAGTATTTTGGCTAAAATCAATTGTAAGAATGGAATCCCAAGATGAATGGTAATGAATGTGAGATATCTAATTATTTTTTTCCTTATATCTATTCATACACTCACTTTCTTTTATATTCATTAGAATTACTATTGATCTAACATAAGAATAATTGACTACCTATAATTGTTCTTCAATTTGTGCATAGAGTATAGAGACCCCTTGGGTGCTCAAACTTATAAGTAATAAATGAGATGTTGTAGATTGTAATTTTTGAAAAAAGTGCTAGTTACGGATAGAGAATGAAAATCTTAGATCCCTTACATTGTGAAATAAATAGAATGTTATTGATACTTTCCCTTGTTTATATGATTATATAAATGAAGTGACTATGAATGTCTATGCCAATATCATTGCCATATGATGGATATAAATACCAACCTTACCTCTTTTTGGCTAGATTATGTCAATAAGTGGATATGGTTATCGGTACGTATTGATGTGTGTATCCAACCTTATGTAATCCTTGATATTTTTATGCTTGAGCAAATCAGCTCATTTGGTAGTGTTGCTTACATGGAGAATAAATTTTTGAGCATAAGCAAAGTGTGTTACTCTTTCATGATGGAAATACTTAGTAGGATGTCCTTTGAAGTAAGATAACTCATTAATGATTTCCTTAAGGAAAATAAGAGGTTAACGATAAAATATTTAATCATACACAATAAATTATTGATTGTAAGATTGGATAAAATGCTAATATAAGTATGTAAATTCATTGAATTAATATGCCTTCCTAATTTAAACATCATATGATAAGAGGGGGCGGTGGGTTACCATGTACTTTAGGGGTATTAATTCCTCTTTCCACCATTGCTAGTCTAGTGAATAGGCTATTTTCCAATTATTAATTGATTATATCAATTTAAGGATTGGTTGCCACCATATAATTACCTATTGGATGTTGTAGTATGGAATGATTGTAACTTTGTCATTATACTTGGACTATGGTAAGCATGCTTATGAATTTATTGAAATCATTCTATGAGTTATGTTAACCATGTTGTATGCTCATGAGCCTTAGCTTAAGATATTTCACTCACCTGAGAATGGGTTGATTTATGTGTTTGAATGTTGTTATTACCCCTAATTGCCATGAGGGATAATGTTATCTTGGTTACCATGTTGTGCCTTGTTATGATCATTACTGATTCAGAAGGTTAAGATAATCTTTGTGATTATGCGTATGTAGGTACATGAAGTGTGTATCACCTACTTCCACAAGTGTGGTTTGTGTTTATTATGCATCCATTGGGTACTATGATATGCAACTTAAAAATAAAAAATAAATAAATAAATAATAATAATTAAATAAATAAATAAATAAATAGATAATCATTAAGGTTTTTCAAAAATAAGATTCAAAATATTTGAAGAATTGTGATATGTAAGATAACTATATCATATGTGAAATTCAAAATAATCTCTTTAAAAAAGGGATTCAAAATACTTTATATATTCAAGATATTAAAATTACTCAATTATATTTATAAAAGGAAAAAAAATTTATTAAAAAAAAATTTAATAAACATAAAATTTAAAATTAAAATTAAAAAATGAATACATTTAGTACATTACAATCCACAACTATTATGAATAATATTATAAATTATTGTTGAATATAAGAAAATATAGCATTTATATTCTATTTATTTTATGTTAATCTTGAATACCAATAATTAAATGTTCCAAAGACATCACGTTCTAAATCATTCATAAAGGAGGGATTAGATATTTAATATCTTGCATCATTAACATTAGACATCACTCACAACACTTCCATGTTCCCAATTGTAGCTAATATAAAACAAAATTTCCACTATAAATCTCATTTTGTAATTAAAAAATGAATAAGGAGTAATAACAACAGTAATTAAATCTGAATATATATCATGAAAAAAAGTATGAAAAAAACTATAATATCCAACCTGAGAATAATATAATATTATTTGAAATTGTAAAAAAAGATAAATTTATTTTGTCTTATATAATACGATGAATGATGATTTTCTATTTCTAATAGTTAAAATTAAATTCTAAATATTATTGTAATTTTTATAAATATATTTCACGGCACAAGATGTAATAATAAATTTCCTCTTATTATATTCCATGTTCAATGTGTGCTATAAGTTGCATAGCCTCTATATAAACTTGTAATTCCATCAATGGCTGTAATGCCCCTTTGTACTTAACTTTTGTTTAGGTTCACAGTCATATATTAATCTAGATTGGGCGCATGAATTAATATATTCTATATGATTGGGATAATCTTTCTTTTAAGAATTCTTTTATAAGTTTATATTTTATAATAAAAAAATATTTTAATTGTATTGATTAAAATTTGATTATTATGTTCTTTTAATATATCTTTTCATATTATAAGAATAGTATGATGTGTTTGGTATATGTGTAATAAAAAATAATTTTTAACAATGATTTTATTCTATTATACTAATAAAGGTTTATATATTATTTATTGAGATAATATTTATTGAGATAATATTTTAAACTTATGTAATGATAACAAAAATTCCTATAATAAACCTTTAAATTAACATAAATCCAAACAATAAATTTAATGATAACTAATAGTTAATATACATTTTATTTATATAATATATTAGATAAATAAATATAAATATAATATATTTGATAAATATTTATTTATATAGTTAATATACTTTATACATTGAGGGCATAATTATAAAATGACTGTAAAATTATATACATAAACATTATGTAGTGAAAAAATAGAAGTAAATTAAATTAACCAGATGCTTTATGATCATTAAAACCAAAAATTGAAAATTAAAAAGACGAAGAAAAAAAGGAGAAAATTATAAACTGAATTTATGATTTCAAAAAAAAAGTAACCATATAAGCAACATATAATGATAACTATGATAGATAAATGTTGGAACAAAATAATCTAAAAGAAAAGCTACATGATTAAAAAAAAAATTGTTCAACAAAGACGAGCACCTAGTCAAATTGTGACCATAGTAGAATAACATTTAAGATAATAAATTATTATAGAATTAAAAAAAATCATCATAAAAAATGTTGGTCAGAATATAATTAATATAAATTACGTACAATGAGAAAACTAAAATGGTGATAAGAAAACTTAGCTATCGATACATTTGCAAAAGAAATTAATGTGAACAAGCATAGTGAGAGATTCTCATACAAAAACATAATAAAAATGTATGAAATAATAGATTTATATGATTAGTAAAAATATTAAATGGAGTAATGTATTTTAAAGAAATTTAATAGAATAAATTCGTGGATGCTTTCATTAACCTCAACACTTATATGCTAAGTTTAATCTAAGTAACTACTACTTCTCACAAATATAAGATAAAACAAAATTCTCATCGAATGATTTATAAAATACATACGTCCATAACAATTAATATACTAACAAAGTAAAAAGAATGGATACAACAGATTCCTAACACATAAAAGCAACCCTATCAATTCAAAAAGACACATTTGAGTGAACTACAAGCAAAATAATAACCACCATGGTTTAGTGTGAAAAAAAGGAAGAAAAGGAATAAAACTATGATGTATTTATAATTATACTCGGACTTTCTGGTAGAAAGGACAATAAAATTCAATAAAAAGTCTCAGGTTTGAAAACATATACATAGAGGGATATGTGCAAAAAGATGGAGGATTTACTTTTCACTCTATACACGGATAAATTTATTATAAAGGTCAGTTTAGAAGAAATAAGTTGAATTAAATGAGTTTTATAGTAAAAAAATTGATGCACACGAGATTAGGCACTCTCATGGAAGCGTAGAAATATTACGTTACAGATTACTGTATTATAATGTTTATTTAATTTTGTGACTCATTCTTGGGTTTGTTTTGTTCCATTTAGTTTATAATATTTGAGTAATGAAAAGTGAATAATGTATTGTTATGAAGTATTAATGCATTAAGTGGATGAATAAATTGGTAATACTAATCTATTGATCATTTGAGTAGTGTGTTTTTTTAGTGATTATATATTATTTATGTGGGTTGAGTTTAGAAGAAAGAGTAATAAATAAAATATTTTTCAATATTTTTTTAGGGACATATGCACTGATGGTATATGTAATAAAATATATTATGACATCTAACAACGATGTTCGATTTATGCTAAAACATATGTAGAAACATTTTAAACAAAAAAACTCAATGTAAAATAGATTCATATTTTATAATTATATTCTCTATCATATCTTGAATAATAAATGTTTTAATGAAAATAATGATTTACTTCTCGTTCCATTATTTATAACTATTTGTAAGTGTACTTAAATATTGTGAATGTGAATGAAGACGAGGAAACCAATTACATAAATAAATAATATAATAACTCAAAAGAATATTTGTGTTTGAGTATGACTCATTTAAGTGAATGCATTCTCCTTCAGGGCTTATGATTGGGCAAGTATTATTCCAATAGGATTGAGGCAGATAGAAAGGGCTAAGTATTTATCCTTCATTTCCATGTTAGTTGATAAAACTTTCCATTGGTTAAATTTGCTTGAATAGTTTTGTACAATATGGTCTCTTCTATCCTCCCAAATTATTAGAAAGCCAATCTTCCGAGCTTTATAGAATCATGTGTTATTTCCCTTAAGTAATTTAATCCCAATCCGAAATGAAATCCATTCGTGTCACCATTAACTCCTTACAACGGGAAAATGTCTTCCATAATTTTTGGAAAGTTAGAAGGGGATTCGAGGATCAAGTTAGTGGATAATGGCGATAAAATTATATATCTATGGCGGTCATGAAAAATCAATTTCTCTTTAGTGGTGTAACGCGAATCTGCACTATTTTATCTCTGTTGTCGTGCCAATCTTTTCAGAGCAACAATCCAACAGGGGTGGAAAGAGGTTTTAATGCTGCAGTTTTCGATCAACTGACGGACTTCAATTTAGATGAAATATCTGTTGCGTATCGCCTGTGTTGATACTATTTAGGAGATCCGAGCATATTGATTTCTCCATTTTATAAGAAATCTTACTTATCCAGAAATCTAAAGTAAAACACTTACATCTTAAATTACAAGATTAAGACTTTTTTTTTGGCAATAAATACTCCAGATATAAGATCTAAAACTAAATGTTTGTCACAACAAGAAGGCAATTGGCTATGGTATTCGTCTTATAATGGATAAAACCAAAGCTGGGATTGCAAAATGACATAAGTATTTATGTTGGTTCAGTTCAGAATAATATCTTAGCGATATGAAGCTCCGTGTATGATTGATGAAAACGCTGATGATGCCTAGTTTTTTGGCATGCTCTGAGCTGGAGTTAATTCGCTGTTCAACTCCAGATCATCTCCTACAATTGTGTTGTTCATCTTTAGATCATCTCCTAACAGCAGTTTTGCATGAGTTCCTTCTTTTAGTGGTTCTGTTCGTTCTATGTTTATTTAATAAATATCTTACCCTTCAACGGTGAGCAAGGAGGAGAAAGCAATTAGTTTTATATTGAATAAATTTTGTAGGCTCTAATACAGAAATTGCTATCTGCTGTATATCTGCTAAATCAGAGCATATGAGTGTATTTTGCTTCCTCAGCTTTAATAAACAAAGTATTTGCTATTTTGATTCATTCAGCTGTGCAATCCCGTTTGTGTCTTTAATAATTCTAAAATTATTATTTTTTAATTGGATATGAGTTTTAAGTGGGTCTGATTCATTTCGAATCACATAAAACTTTTTTACTCAGTAGCTTCATGTGGTATCAGAGCTTTGGTTTGTCGTTGATTGCAGCGTTTTAATCATTTCAAGGAGGAGGAGGCAATGGACCAAAATAAAAATTATGTGCAGTACCAAATTCCTCTTTTCAATGGGGAAACCTATGAGTACTGGAGTGTGAAGATGAGAACTTTCCTTATCTAACAAGATTTGAGGATGCTTGCTTTTGTAGGCTACACGGAGCCAGCTGATCACACTGCCTACAATGTTCTCTCTACCGATCAAAAGATACAGTTGAAGGAGAACAGAAAAAAGGATGCTAAAGCATTGTTCCTACTCCAAATAGGAGTTGATATCTCAATCTTTCCAAAAAATGCAGAATGTAGAAAGTCTCAGGATGCTTGGGAAACCTTGGAAAAGGCCTACAAGGGATCTCTGAAGGTAAAAATTGTCAAACTCCAAAGGCTTAGAATATATTTTGAGTCTCTTACTATGAATGTAAATGAATGTGTTGAATCTTTTATTACTAGAGTACAAAATATTCTGATGCTATTCATGATCATGGTGAATCTCTTGAAGATAGGCGGATTGTTTAAAAAGTATTAAGAAGTCTTCCCAAAAAAAAAAATTGATCCCATCACCATTGCTATAGAAGTGTCAAAATATTTATCACAGGTAACCCTTGTTGATTTGTTTTGAAGCCTTCAAGTACATGAAGACAGGTTAAAAAGGAATGAGGAATCTCTGGATCAAGCCTTTCAAAGCAAGTTGAAGGTTGATGACAAGAAGAAGCAATCTTCCACTTCCATGACTGATGATTCTACTTTGTTTTCATCATCATATAGAGGAGGTAGAGGTCGTGGAAGAGCTAGAGGAAGAGGAGGCCATGGTAGAGGAAGAAACAACAGCCTTGGGAGAGGCCCCTTTCATTGCAGCTATTGTAATAAAGATAGTCACCTTGAACAATATTTTTTAAAAAGGAAAATAGACATCTCTCAAGAAAATTATAGTAAAGATGAAGGTGAGAACTCTCAAAACGTGTTTCTCACATGTAATAACTTTGCAGCCAATGATGATTTTGTTTGGTATTTATATAGCGGCTACTTAAATCACATGACTAGAAATGAAAATACGTTTGTAAAGTTAGAGGAAAGTGTGAAAGGGAATGTCAATTTTGGTAATGATAATCAAGAAAAAGTAATTGGAAAAGGTACTCTTACCATAAAATCCAAAAATTGAAGTATTACGTATGTACATGATACCTGGTTCGTTCCATGTTTAAAGCATAATTTGCTTAGCATAGGATAGTTAAATCTAAAAAACTACAAGACTATTTTTGAAGGAAAGTTTTGTAAGAATTTTAAGAACAATGGGCTACTGGCTGAAGTTCCTATGACTGACAATAGGTTATTTTTATTCTGAATGGAACCAAATGAATCTTATTTAAAGGCCTTAGTGGATGAGTCTTGGCTTTGGCACAATAGGTTTGGACACATTAATCTTAGATCTCTCTTGTTCATGCGAAAGAAGAATTCAGTAATAGATTTCCCCTCTTTCATAGAGCTAGATAATAATATATGTTAAGGTTGTGCAATAGGGAAGCAATATAGAGATAACTTTCCCCATCATCACTTTCGAGCAATGATCCTTTGACCTTAGTACATGTAGATATTTTTGGCCCCATGTAAGTTTTGTCTCTTGGAATGAACAAGTACATTCTTGTCTTTGTAGATGATTTTTCAAGAATGTCTTGGGTCTATTTCTTAAGTGATAAGTCTCAAGCTTTTAGTTGCTTTCAAAAATTTAAAGAACTTATTGAGAAGGAATTAGGATAATATTAGAAAAAATTTAGAACTGCTCGAGGTGGAAAACTTACCTATAATGAATTTAAATTTTTTTACAGCTCACATGGCATCAAAAAGGAGTTAATCACAACTTTTCTTCCTCAATAAAATGGGTTAGTAGAGAGGAAAAATAGAATGATTGTAGAGATGGCCAGATCTATGTTGAAATAAATGTGTTTGCCAAACATGTATTGGGTAGATGCATTAAATTCATCTATATATATCCTCAATAGAAGTCCTACAAAGATGGTAAAAATTTCTACTCCTTATGAATCTTGGTTTTATAGAAAACCAAGTGTTTTTCATCTAAATGTTTTTGGGTCTACATGTTTTGTTCATATTCCCATACAACAAAGATAGAAATTAGATGGAAAATCTTTGAGATGTATTTTTATTGGATATTCAAAAGAAAGAAAGGCTTACAGGTGTCACAATCATCTTACAAATAAGCTTTATGTTAGTAGAGATGTGATCTTTGATGAATGGCGAGATTATCAAAAGAATGAAGATAAAGTGATTACTACACTTATTGGAAGTTCAATCTTCGATAATATTGATCAATTTGTGAAACCTTTTATAGTAAACAATACAATATCACCTTCAAGGAGTTCTCAATCAAAGCAATCTTCATCTTCTTCATCAACAAGATCTCATACCGAAGTAACACCTCGATCTAGTCCTCCTAGAATGACAAGAAGATTGAAGGAGATATATGAGACATCTAGGTATGCTGATAATAGTTTTGCTCTTCTTTCTTTTGCACATGTTGAACCTTTTAATTTTTAAGAATATTTCACTTATGAACCATGGGTTCAAGTCATGGAGGATGAGATGTCAAAGATTGAGAATAATGATACATGGGAGTTAGTTGACCTTCCGTATGGAAAATCTACTATTAGATTAAAGTGGATTTACAAGATAAAATTTAATGTGGATTGAAGTATTTCAAAGTAAACAAGATAAGGTTTATAGGCTTAAAAAATGCCCGTTATGGTGTTAAACAAGCCCCTAGAGCATGGTACTCTAGAATAGATATCTATCTTCATGATCATGGATTTGTTAAATGTTCTTCTGAGAATGTTGTGTACAAAAAGACTGTTGGATCAGATGTCATCATTCTTGGCTTATATGTAGATGATTTAATATTTATGGGCACCTCATTCTCACACGTGAAGGAGTTCAAAGAGGCAATGAAATCTGAATTTGATATGTCTGATTTGGGATAAATACAATATTTTTTGGGTATGCAAAGCTATCAAATAGTTGTTAGTATATCCATTTGCCAATCCAAATATGTTGAAGACTTGTTGAAGTGGTTTAACATGCAAGGTTGTAAACCTATGAGAACTCCCATAGTTGTTGGGACTAAATTGATGAAGGAAGATGAAACTCTGCTTTGTAATTTCAATCTTTATAGATCTCTAATTAGTAGCCTTATATATTTGATAGCCACTAGATTAGACATTATGTTTGCTGTAAGTTTGGTTTCTAGGTTCATGCATCAACCTTGTGAGTCTAATTGGAAGGTAGCCAAAATAATTATCAAATATGTTAGTGGTAAAAAAAATTTGATTGTTTTATAATGCTACTAATTATTTCAATGTTGTAGCATACACAGATGCAAATTGATCAGGTAGTTTGGATGATTATAAGAGTACATCTGGATATGCTTTTCTCTATATAGGAAATATTATTTCTTGGAGCAATAAAAATCAGCCCACTATTGCTCTATCTTCAATTGAAGCATAATATGTTGCAGTGTTATCAACAATCACACAAGCCATTTGGATGGCAAGACTATTTGAAGACTTAGAAATGGAAGTTTGTAAGCCCATCAAAGTTTATTTTGACAATCAAAGCATAATATCCATGACAAAAGTCTAGTATTCCATATCAAGAGAAAACATATTGATATTTGAAATCATTTTATTCGAGATCTTGTACAACAATTATTTATCTCTTTTGAATTTGGTTTCTCTAAAGATTAGCTTGCTGACATATTTACTAAGGCTCTTCCAATGGAAAAATTTTAGAATTTTGGATCGATGTTGGGAGTTAACAATTGACATCAAAGGGGAGATTTAAAATGCTGATGATAAATAAGTTTTTTTCATGCTCTAAGTTGGAGTTAATTCATTGTTCATCTCCACACCATTTCCTACAAGTTTGTGATTCATCTTCACATCATCTACTAAAAGTAGTTTTGCATGAGTTCCTTCTTTTGGTGATTCTATTCATTTTATGTATATTTCATAAATCTCTTAGCCTTCAATGGTGAACAAGGAGGAGAAAGCAATTATTTTTATATTCAATAATTTTTGTAGGCTCTCATGGAGTAATTGCTATCTATTATAGCTCTGCTAAATCAGAGCATATGATTGTATTTTGCTTCCTCTGCTTTAATAAATAGAGTATTTTCTATTTTGATTCATTTAGCTGTGCAATGTAGTTTGTGTCTTTAATAATTCTAAAATTATTGTTTTTTATTGGATATGAGTTTTTTGTTGGTGTGATTCATTTAGAATCACTTAAATCCTTTTTTCTTAGTACCTTCAATCGATTCAATAGACATGTGTGAAAGATAATGAGGAATTGAACTAATGTCATCATTGCACAACATTGGTAATATTACTTTTTGGTTAGCCTATGTGGAAACATATTAATAATATTACCAATTTTCAAAAAATATCTTAAAAATATCCACAACCAAACACACTTATTAAAAATATGTGTTTTATGTTCCTAGTTGTGGTACAGTCACACACACACACACACACACACACACACACACACACACACACACACACACACACACACATAGTGGATCAACATGACTGCAAGGTAAGAACCTCATAAAATATCCATTAAGGGAGGCCGATATAGGGATCACACTCTCCAATTGGTAAGAACTAATATCTTATAGGATTCTTTTATTCTAAATTGTAGAAGACAAAAAAAATAGAACAATAGGGGAAATGCACATAAAATAAACACATAAATTTTTATCTATTCATTGATTTACTCCCATAAAAATTACTATATTTTCCTATAGAGCTACTACTCACACAATCAATTTTGTATCTACTACATATTAGGAAGGAAGTAGAGGTTTGCTAGAGTATTCTTTTTTTTTTCATATCAAAAACAGAGCATTCCACACACTAGATTGATATTAAAATAGGGTAATAAAAATCATGTCAAAGAAGACTCTCGAAGTAGCCATAAATAGGAGAGAGAAATAGCATTTAAAACATTAATATCCAAATCATGTTAGAATCAAAGATGAAGTAAAAATAATTAATTTAAACTTACAAAGTTTAATTGTAGATAGTTGATAGAGTTATAGTGTGAGGTGACATGTCAATGGGGATTAAAAATTGCTACACTATAAATTTCCACTATCGCCAACACTCCCTCTTAATCTTCACTACCATATATATATATATATATATATATATATATATATATATATATATATATATATATATATATATATATATATATATATATATATATATATATATATATATATATATAAGTTACTCCTATGCTTTCTTTAAGATGCTCACACACGTTCTTTGCAAGCATCTTTATGAATATATATGAGTTATGCCTATGCTTTCTCTAAGATGCTCAAACATGTTCTTTTCAACCATCTTTGTGAAATGTTAGCAAGTTACTATTTAGGCTTGCAAAATTACAAAAATATCTCTCCATTGTTAATCAACTCTATAATGAAATGATATCTAGTGTCAATATGTTTGCTCCTCTTATGGAAAACTAGATTCTTAGACAATGCTATGGATTAGTTGTTGTCACAATATATGTTTTTTATATATTCTTGTTCATGCTTCAACTCTTTCAACACTCTTCTCATCCAATCTACTAGTCATTTTTCCTCTGTTGCTGCTACATATTTTGCTTTAGGAAATGAAAGTGTGAAAATTGGTTTTTTTTTAAATCCCATTATATTACACCAGTGCCAATATGAAAGACATAATCAGATGTGTTTTTCTTATCATCAATGCTTCTAACATAATCACTATCTATGTATCCTATGAGCTTGACTATTGAATTCTATAATTTGTTGTTCCACTTGCATACCTTAAGATTATTTTCCCTACTTTCCAATGTGTGTTCTTTGGAGACTCCATGAACCTTGAGATCAAACTTCAAACATTCATTATGTTTGGCCTTGTGGCTGTTAGGTAGATGAGACTACTAACAAGTCTCTTATACAAATTTGGATCTACATTAGATCCTTTATCATCCTTGCTTAATGTCAAACGTTTGACAATTAATATTGGTGTTGATTTGTAATTCAACATGTTAAACCTTTTCAAAATATCATATGCATACTTTTTTTGAGAGATGAATATACCACTTTCATTTTGATTCACCTCAATGCCTAAAAAATATTTCATTAGTCCCAAATTAGTGACTTCAAATTCTTTTTTTCATAGATCCTTTTAATAAATCAATTGATAAGTCACCCATGAATATCAAATTGACATATAAATATAAAATGAAAATTTCACATTTTTCATTCATCTTTGTTTACAATGTAGGCTCACTACAACACCTATGAAATCCATTTTGTAGGAGATATGAGTCAATTCTAATGTACCATGTTCTTGGGGCTTTCTTGAGACCATAAAGAGATTTTTTTAGTCTATAGAACTTGTCTTCTTAGCCTAAAATCTCATACCCAAGTGTTTCTTCTTCTTCTTCTTCTTCTTCTTCTTCTTCTTCTTCTTCTTCTTCTTCTTCTTCTTCTTCTTCTTCTTCTTCTTCTTCTTCTTCTTCTTGATATCCATTTATGAATGCTAATTTTACATCCATTTGATAAACATGCCACTTATTTTGAGCTATTATGGAAAGTATCATTCGAATGGTGTCTAAACATCTTATACAAGCAAATGTCTCATTGTAATCATCTCCAGGTTGTTGTGAATAACTCTTAGCAACTATCTTTGACTTATGTTTTTGTGCATCACATTTTTCACTCAACTTATTTTTGTAAACCCACTTCACTCCTATGATATATTTTCCTTTTGGAAGTCTCACTAACTCCCATGTATGATTTTTTTATATAGCAATTATTTCTTCATCCATTGAATATAACCATTTTCAACATTTTATTTCATCTTCAAAATGAATTGGATCATCTATTTGTGAATATAAAGCACAAAGAGAAATCAGACCTACATTATTTTCACCTTCATTTTGCTCATAAATGTCTCTTAAACTTCTAATTTTTTGTCTCTTTAATCTTTCTAAGGTGGGATTTGACATGTCACTTGAAGTAAAACCTTTGGAATGTGGACTTGTTGGTCCTTCACTAAAAATCCCTACTATAGATGGTGTTTGTTGTCCACTTGTTGGAATGCTTGATTGAATGTGTGAGGATGCCCTTACACTTGATGATGGTGTCATTCATGTACCACTTTTTTGAGATTGAATGGGTGTGGAAGGATTCACATTTGAAGGAGTATTTACTATTATAAAAACTTCATTTTCTTCTTGTGGTATGCTTTTTGATATGTTGACTATTTTTTTACACTTCTATCCCATACTTCCTCTTCTATGAAATGCACATCTCTACGTATTATAGCCTTTTTTTTAATTGGATTATAAAACTAATAAGCCATTGATTTATTTCTATATCCAATAAATATTAATTTTTCTCCTTTGTTTTGTAAAAAAATTCTCAATTCATTTGACACATGTCCATATGGCACACATCTAAAAACTCTAATATAATCAACACTATGATTTATTCCACTCTAAGCTTCTTCAACCCAATATTAATTTGAAAAATGTTTGTCATTGAACATGATCCTCACCATTTCCATGATACTTCTATCTTTCCTTTTAGCTAAGTCATTTTGTTGAGGTTTGTACCTAGTTGTGAATTTCTTTTAAATTCCATGGTCCTTGCAAAATCTTAGAAATTTATTTGAGATGTATTCACCCCCTCTATCCATTCTCAATGATTTGATGTAATTCTCACTTTTCTTCGTAACAAGAGCCTTGAATTGAAAAAAATAATCAAACACTTCACTCTTATGCTTTAAAAGTAATCCCATGTTTTCCTTGAGTAGTCATCAAGGAATGCCAAAAAGTAGAATAATTCACCAATTGAAGGTGTTTGCAATGACCAACATAAATCTAAGTGAATAATCATTAAAGGTGTTTTTTCCATCATTGACTTGCCTACTTGAAATGATTCTCTATGTTACTTTCTCATGATGAACCCTTCACATATTATTTTTGGTTTCTCTATTAGTGGCAATCCCTTGACCATGATTTTTCTATGAAGTAAATTTAGACCTCCAAAGTTTAAATGCCCAAATCATATATGCCAAAGCCAATTTTCATCTTTTATTTATGATTGAAATATTATTTACATGACTATTTTATTTTCTTTTTTATTAAATTGTTGACCCAGTGAGTGGTGTGCTTGCGCATAATCTACATTCAAATACGATTTTAACCTTAGAGGAAACATCCTATTGTTTGTCATTTGGACCTTTGAAATGAGTTTATTACTTGTAAATTTATCTAAAATTATGCACTCTTTATTTTTGTAAAACACTCTATACCCATTTTGAATGAGCTGCTCTATGCTCATCAACATTTGTTTTAATCTGGGAACAAAATAAACATCAAAGATATAATTTTTCTCCCCCTTCCTAGTTAGAATGTTGATGTTCAATTTTAATTTGACTACTACCTTATTGTCATTTCCTAAATTGACATCTACTTTTATATTTTCATCCAAACTTGTAAACATTTCTATGTTCCCTATCATGTGGTCACTACAACTTGAGTCTAAAAACCATACATCCTTTTCATTTGCTTATGCAACATTACATTATAAAAATATGGATCTTTGTTCTGTTGTGTGATTTTGGTTCTCTCTTGTAAAATTTGCATTTTATTTGGCAAAAACATATTGTTTCTTTTTACATTCATTTGAATAATTCCCATACATTTTTAAATAATGACATTGGACTTGAGATTTACAATACACTAGCCTTGAGGCTTATTTTGAGTCGCATTTTGATTTGGGTATTGGTTGCTACCTCTTCCACTTAAGTTTTATGGGATGGTTATTCTACCTCTATATGAATTTCTTCCTCTACCTCTTCTATTGTTGATTGAATCTTGTATCTTGAAAGCATGCTCCAATGATGAGTTTACTGACCTACTTAGCCTATGCTCATGAGAAATGAGGGATGCATATAACTCATCAATTGAAAATTGTGAGAGATTATTTGCTTCTTTTGTGGCCATAGCTATGGATTTAAACCTTGTGGGTAAACTTCTTAAAATATTTTGGAAAATTATTCTATCTTTAAGATTCTCACCATGAGATCTGATTTGATTAACTACATCAATCACTTGTGTGAAAAATGAGTCTATAGAATTTGAATTCTTCTTGAAGATTGTTTCAAAATCCCTTCTTAGCATTTGTAGCTTTGTTGTTTTCACCTTTGCCATTTCTTGGTATGTTGTTTGGAGAATATCCCATACTTGTTTGGAATTTATTTCTACTACAATCCTTGGATAAATACTCTCATGTACATCTTGAAATATGTAGAAGAGAGCTTTTGAGTATTTCTTCCTAGCATCGCTTAGTAGATTATTCTCTTCTTGAGATAAAGCATTATATGCTATTGCATCTGCTGGTTCTGTAAAGCCATTTTCTACTATATCCCATATGTCTTGAGAACAAAATAAAGATTTCATTGTGATAGACCAATAGTCATATTTTTTTCAATTGAATTGAGGAATTTGTATATTTGACAAACTTGTGTTTATGTTTGTGGCTGCCATTGTTGACTGTGAATACCTTTGTTGGATAACTTTTGTTTGATGAATCCCTTAACTTTGATAACTTTCAGCTCTGCTAAATCTTTCTTTGAGTAACCTAAGGCTCTGATAGCACTTAACAAGAGCTAACAACTCACATGATTCTTTTATGCCAAATATTTAAAGACAAAACAAACAGAAAAATAGTGGGAAATACACACAAAATAAACACATTTTTTTAATCTATTCATTGATTTTCTCCCATAAACATTACTATATTTTCCTATATATCTGTTCCTCATACAATTATTTTTGTATCTGATGCATACTAAGAAGGAAGCACATATTTTCTAGAGTATTCCTTTTTTACATATAAAAATTAGAGCATTTCACACACTAGATTGATATTAAAACAGGGTACTAGTACTAGCAATCATGTCCAAGAAGACTCTCGAGGCAGCCAAAAATAGGAGAGAGAAAGAGCATTAAAAACATCAATATATGAAGCATGTTAACAGTAGGGAGGAAGTGACATAATTAATTCAAATTGACAAAGTTTAATTGCAGATAGTTGATACAATTGCGGAGTGAGGTGACGTGGCAGTGGGGATTAAAAGTTGTTGTACTAGAAATATCCACTATCACCAACACCAATAAGGGACACTTATATCTATAGATAGTGGCAAGACTTGATCAGGTTCCATATAAGGATTGCAAGTCGGGTTAGATTGGAAGGCTTAACTACAGATAGTGATGTTAATGAAATGTACTATTTATCTACTAGGACCCTGGACACATGTATTAAATAAAGTGCATTTGGAAGAGTATCTCAGACAATGTCATTATGTTTTTGTATGAAATTTTGTACATACTATTAGGAATTAGTCCTCACGTGCACGATTTACTGAATTTAGATTAGTACTCCATATTATTAAATATTGATTAATATGTCTATATTTAATAATTAAGAGATTTGTTTAATAATATAAGTGACATTATCTGAGAAATATTAATAAGCTTTTAAGTATCTATAGAGATATTAAAAAAGAGATAATATAGATAAGCGCATGACATATTTATGGAGTAGGTTAGGGAGAGATTTGAGATAAATATAATTTCTTTGTTTATAAGAGCGATTTGTATTATAAATGTAATTATTATGGTAATGACTAACAAATTGAATGATTTAAAGAAAAAATGATGGTGTGTTTGTACACCTTAGTTCAGGTCTATTCAGATATGCGGTAAAACTTCTAGTATCATAGAAAATTTCATCAGATGTTTCTTCTCTGATTGTTTGTCTTCCGCTCATAATATCATGTCAAATTAGCACAATAACTATGCAGTGTAAACGATTTGTAAATCAATTGTTTGTTCATTCAAACTATTATTAAACTTCGTCAAGAGTTAAACTGTGCAAACCTCATAGTTGAATTTAGAACGTCCAAAACCATTTGGATTGATTTTGAACATCCCATATTTCTGTTTCCATCATTTTTGAACTGTTTTGAGTTTTCGAAGATTTCTTTGTATTCATTCAAATGTGTATTGAATAAAAAACATAACAACGAAGAAAATATATCACACTTCGATACAATTAGCCCATACAACGTCTAACTAAGCTCTGAATCTGTGACGAATTCTTTGATGACTCGAGCTCCCCAAAATCCACAAACCTGCTAACGACGGCGGTTCCAAACTCAGGGTCCTCCTATATAATTCAGCAGATTGCAAAATGAAATGGTTCATTGCGTCTATTTTCATGACGTCCCGACCTGCATTGAATCTTGACTGCATTCAAAGGTTCTTGGCATCGACATTCCAACATACCTGGCGGCTCCCTAAAGTGACTTAAATCCACGTTTCACAGCTTGGATCCTCTAACTCGACGTTCAGCGTCTTAGAGACCTTGCACTCTCTCGAGTTCCCTCCACATTCTGCACCCTCCAATCTGGAGCATCAACCATCTTTGTGTTCAGTCCACCTAAACCACGAATGGTTTAAAACTAAGGTTTTGTATTGCTTTTATTAAAAAAATATTTACGCTGATGTTTTTAAACTTCAGAATAATATATCACCATATATATGTTTGAGCGAATCTATGGGTGGATTGGTGAGTAAAGTTTATATATGTGTCAATCCTCGAGGGATTGACTTTCAAACCCCTCCTTAGAGCCAAATCTTTTATAGAAATTTTCATCAAACAATTTTGTAGTAGGAAATTTTCTATGAGGACTACTTTAAAAAAAGGTGTAAATACTTTGAAAATGAATATTTGTTTGAAAAATGGCAGTAGAAGGAATTTATTGTTGAAAAACACATTGTAGAGGGAGATATAGTTATTTTTTGACAAATTTTAAAGGAGTCATTATAGCTTTGTACTTCGATATATTATAAGTGGAAACTGGAAACTTTACTTTGAGGGGAGAAAATATGAAATAATTGAATGTCCATCACAACATAGAAAAACACTATAAACTAGTAATAGGGTACTCCAACACTATGATTAGTGAATGAGGATGGTCACATGCTTGCTCCAGTAAGTTATTTTCCTGATGTTTTCTCTTATGTGATTACAAAGGGGAGGAATGCTAAAAATTAGTTTTCACATGGGTGTAGTAATGAGTTTAGTGTAGTACTTCACATTATTAAATATTAATTAGTGTGTGTATATTTCATATGTAGATAGGTTTATTCAATAATGTAAGTGATATTATGTGATTAATAATTATGCAAAAATAAGTGTAGAGATATCAAGAGACAGATAATAAGAATAGGTGTGTAAAAGATTTAGGGAGTAGGTTAGGGAGATATTTTATAGATTTGAGATAGGAATAATATCTCTATTTATAAATTTTTTTCTATAAATATAACTATTGTGCTAATGAATAATCAGTTAGACGATTAAAATAAAATTTGTGGTGGTGCATTTGCACACTTGAGCTTCAACTCTCACTAGATATGGGGTAAGAATTACAAACATGAATTTTTGAGAAAATCCCTACTCAAGATTATATTTTATTATTTATCCCAATATAATTAGAGGACTTATTTTACACATAATATTTTTTTTTATAAACCATTACAATAAATGACAAATCTTGTTTATATCGCAAGCCCCTAATGCGTTTTAGAAAACTTCATACATATTTTTAAAAATGGCTAAAAGCATGTTAAACTAATATTTTTAAATCAATATATAGAGGACATGATAATACCTGATGTTATCGTAACCTAAACATAGAAGCCATGATAATAACCTTCCCTATGACACCATCACAACATAATCTTATCATAGTATGAATTGCATTTGGCCACCTCTATGTAGAGCATAAACCACCTTGGTCTTAAGCATTACAAGGTGTGTGTGCGATCTCAATATATGCTTGTCATTGTCTTTGATAATCTTGTCTTTATGAACTTTGATAATCTTGTCTTTATGAACTTTAGGTCCAATAAGATCAATTATCGATGTTGTTACAATATCATTATTTTAAATTAGAATTAAATATATCAGTATGTATAATTAGAATTGGGCTTAGGCATTTTGTGGAAGGATAATCAAGATAAGGAAAAAGAGACATTTTTAGTTTTGGAGTAGCATAAGAGGTTGGTATATTATTACGTTGAAAATTATCATGGAATGAGTTCAATCCATTTGGCCATTACAACTAACCTCTATGCTAGCGTATCAAAAAGTATAAAACATTTTTATTATATTTTTATTTTTTAAAAGTATGGAGCCACCTTAGACTCTCAGCATAGGGGTTTGAAATTATACATAGACTACCCATATAGTTTTATGAAAATACCCGTCTACACATCGAACAATTAAATATAATATATTTAAATAGAACTTACGATAAAGTTACATTCAATCCCAACCATTTGATCTATAAATCCTCCATATAAATGCTTTTACCTTCTAAAACATAACACAATTTTGAATAAAATTTCATTATTGGTAAATTATAACACAACATTGTTTAGTCATTTTAGTGCCCAAAATTCATTGAGCATATTACACAATTGCTAGAGGAAATCAAGACTGAGTTCCCTATACAAATCACTTCATCACATCACTATAATTATAAAATCTTATTATATACGATGCATTAAGTTTTGTTAAAATATAAAAAGTTATAATAAAATTGCTACATTTAAAAAATAATAATATAACATTCATTATTAAATAATTAATATGAACCATAGTTTAAGATAGATAAATTTGGGTAAGCTTAACCATCATGCACAAACTTAATGTATACTAACATGACCAATTATATTAAATTTTATGTTAACTATTCTCACAATAACTTTCTAACATTGTTTCTCTTTTATTTTATTGAGCCTAGTTCCATACTACAAAATTATATTGGATCATACTCCAATGTAGATCCATCAGAATGTCATGTTCAATCTTCTCATATTAAGTAAAAATCTATGGGCCCAACACTTCTTTCCACTACCATATGCTTGCATGTCATCTTTATGGCATAGCGATGAGATGTGTCCTCCTTTGTTGTTATTATCTACTAGGATTGTGTTTCAATCCATTCTAAACATTATTGTTATTTTTATTAAAGAAAAAAAAAATGAGCTAGATTCATATGATATCTATTTATAATCTTAATTCAATTTGTGACATTTGTAGATATGATTCATAAATAAGAAAATATTTTCATTCAATTTTTGATGATATTACATTTTATTATATAATTTCACATCATAATTCAATAGTGCACATATGTTTTTTTTTTTAGTATGATACATGTTACCACTAGTGTAGAACATATTTGGAGTTTCACTAAGGCTAGCCATGTAAAAGAGGAGCATGAGGGTGGTGGAGATTGCATAAAAAAGGTCCTTTCAAGGGAGATTTTGAAATTTAATGAGAGTGCTCATTTGACTAATACATAAAGTGTGATTTAATGGTGTAATGAAAACATTTGCCATGGTCCTCAACCAAATTCTACTACTTGTAGACATTTTTGGTTAATAGAGAAGAAATCTTGGTAATGTATGGGGATTTTTTGACTTTAATGGGTTTAAGTGAGCTCCAATCATTTCATACCTAAAATTGAGGGTCTTGGAATATTCATATGAGAAACTTGGAATGTTTCATTTATGCATGTATGGATTTTGTTTGGAATGAGTGTGAGTCACAAGAATGGGTGGACGAATGGAGTTCCAGACCTCTATTTCTAATCAACACATATCAGGTTCAATGAGCATTAAATTATATATATATATATATATATATATATATATATATATATATATATATGACATCGTTACATCATTTGGCCATGTACTTAATCTAGTCTAGCAAGGTAGAACATTATTCACTATGTACTATTTAATCCCATTATCTATATTCATATAATATGATTAAAATTTGTTTTTCGTGATACAAGACATGTGGGGACAAATTAGTAATAATGTTCGTGTGTAGATAAAATGAAAAAAATGAATTTAATAGTCATAGATGGAGAAAACATTAAATATCCTACTAGGTTTGTGGTAGTCTCTAGAATGCATATTTGATGATATCTAATCAAAAACTTAGATATATGGTTGTTTAAAGACTTTTGAACATAAGGGAAGATATTTCACTATCTAAATTTGGTTATTGAAATGAATATTCAATTGAAAAGATATCACGGGAAGCCATTAAATATGAATCTATGGAAAGTTTGTGAGTGAGACCATGAAGCTTAATCTTGTTACTATCAAGATTAGAGCATATATTAGTGGTTCAAAGGATGAATATGCATAGGTATGTCAGCATATAGAATATAGGTATAACCAATTTTATGAAAAGATTTTGATTTTTTAGGTAGTACATAAATATTCCATTTTTAATTACTTAATTAAAAAATTTGTATATTAGTGGTGCCATAATTAAAGGTATGGAACCAACTTATACTCTCATGGTGGGTATTTGAAATTATCCTTGCATTCCCCATATAAGTTTACAAAAAGACCCTTGTACCCATTGAATAATTAAATCTAATAGATTTAAAAAGAACATGGGATAAAATAACATCCAGTCCCAACCAATTGATCTATAACTACTCAAGAGTATTATTTCTACCTTTTAAAACTTAACACAATTTTGGTTAAAATTTTATAATCAGAAAATTCTAACACAACATTATTGAGTAATTTTAGTGCCCAAAATTTTCTAAGCATAATGCACAATTTCCAAAGGAAATCAGGATTGTGTTCCCTATACAAAACATTCCATGACATTACTATAATTATAAAATCTTATTATATAGGATGCATTCGGCTTTTGTTGAAATAGAAAAGATTTTATTCAAATTACTAGATTTAAAAAATAATACACTCATTATTAAATAATTAATGTGAACCATAATTTAAGATAGATAAAGATGGGTAAAATTAACATAATTCACAAACTTAGTGTGTAGTAACATGACAAATTATATTCAATTTTATGTTAATTATTCTCAAAATAAGTTTTTAGCGTTATTTCTCTTTTATTTTATCAAGCATAGTTCCATACTCTGATGTAAGGACACTCATAAAAAAGAAGCATTTATTTTTAGTATAAAATTATATTTGATCATATTTTAATGTAGGGTCATTCAAGTGTCATGTTTAATCCCACGTTAATCAAAAAATATATGGGTCCAACACTTATTTCCACTAGAATATGCTTAGATATCATCTTTATGGCATATCAATGTCATGTATTCTCTTTTGTTTTCATTATCTACTAGAATAGTGTTTCAATGTGTTCCAAACATTATTGTTATGTTTTAATTAAAAATGAAAAAATGAGGAACAAGATTCATCTAATATCTATTTGAAATCTTAATTCAATTTTTTACATTTGTAGATGTGATTCATACATAATAAAGTATTTACATTTAATTTTTGATGATATTACATGTGGTTAGACAATTGCACATGACAATTCAAGAATGCACATATATTTTATTGGTTGAGTAGGATACATGTTAACACTAGTGTAGAACATATTTAGAGTTTCACAGAGGCTAGGCATGGAAAAGAAGAGAATGAGGGTGTTGGATAATGTGAGTCCTTTCAATGGATAATTTGATATTTAATGAGAGTTTTCATTTGACTAATGCATAAAGTGTGGTTAGTGTAATGAGAACATGTGTCATGGTGCTCAACCAAATTCTACTATATGTCAACATTTTTGGTTAATGGAATAAGAAAGCTTGGCAAGGTATGAGGACTATATGACTATATGGAGTTTAAGTGATCTCCACTCATTTTGTATCTAAAATGTAGGCTCTTGGTCTATTTATATGAGACACTTGGCATGTTTATGTTATGCATGCATGGACTTTGTTTGGAATGAGTTTGAGTCACAAGAGTGGGTGGATAACTAGAGTTATAGACTTGTAATTATAATCAACACATATTAGTTTTCATGATCATTATAATTTATAGATATGGCATCATCCCTTTATTTTTATGATGTATATAATATTTTCTATCCAAGTAGAATATTATTTATTATGTACTATTTTATCCCATTATCTATATTCATATAATATCATTAAAATTTATTTTTTATGATACAAGACAAGTGGGGACAAATTAGTACTTATGTCAGTGTGTAGATGAAAAATAATTGACTTCAATAATCATAGTTGGAGACAACATTTAATATCCTACTCAGTTTGTGGTAGTCACTAGAACTTGGATTTGATGATATCAAATCAAAAATATAGATATATGGTTGTTTGAATACTTTGAAACAAAAGGGAATATATTGAACTATCTAAATTTGGTTATTGAAATGGATATTCAATTGAAAAAATATCATGGGAGGCCATTAAATATGAATTTATTTAAAGTTTGTGAGTCAAACCATGAAGTTATTCTTGTTACTATCAAGATTAGATCAGATCCTAGTGGTTATATGGATTGATATATGTAGGTATGTTGACTTATGAAATGTAGATATAATCAATTTTACCAAAAGATTTTGATTTTATACATAGTACATTAAATTTTCATTTTTGATTACTTGCTAACATTGTTTTGTATGTATGTGATGTAATAATTAAAGGTATGGAGCCACAATATACTCTCATCATGGGTGTTTGAAATTACTATCTGACTAAACATATAATTTTATAAAAATACTCCTCTAGCTATTAAACAATTAAATATAATAGATTTAAATATAACATGCGATAAAATAACATCCAATCCGAAGCATTTGACCTATAACTACTCAAGAGTATAGTTTTTACATTTTAAAACATAACATAACTTTGAATAAAATTTCATTATCAACAAACTCTAACACAACATTATTGAGTCATTTTAGTGCCCAAATGTTGCTAAGTATAGTTTACACTTTCTAAAGGAAATCAAGAATAAGTTCCCTATACAAAACACTCCGTCACATAACTGTACTTATCAAATCTTATTATAAAATATGCATTCATATTGTTTTGAAAAAGAAAAGGTTATATTCAAATTGATTTATTTAAATAATAATAATATGACACTCATTATTAAATAATTAATGTCAATGATAACTTAAGATAGAAAAATATGGCCATTATTAACCATCACATACAAACTTAATGTGTACTAACATGTCAAATTATATTCAATTTTATGTTAACTATTATAAAAAATAACCTTTTATAATTTTTTCTCTTTTATTTTATTGATCTTAGTTCCATAGTCTAATGTAAGGATTCTCATAGAATAAAAGAATTTGTTTTTAGTATAAAATTATATTGGATCATACTCTAATGCATGGCCATTCAAGTGTCATGTTCAATCTCAGATCAAATAAAAATTATATGGGCCCAACACTCATTTCTACTAGAATATGCTTACATGTCATCTTTATGGCATAATGATGTGATGTCTCCTATTTTTTTGTTATTATCTACTATCATAGTGTTTCAATGTGTTACAAACATTATTTTTACTTTTTTTAAAGAAAAAATGAGGATCTACATTCATCTGATATATGTTTGTAATCTTAATTCAATTTATGACATTTGTAGATATGAATTCATAAATAATAAATTATTTATGTTTATTTTTTTATGAAATTACATTTTTTTAGACAATTGGACATCATAATCAAAGAATGCACATATGTTTTATTGGTTGAGTAATATTCATATTACCACTAGTGTAGAAAATATGTGCAGTTTGACTAAGGCTAGGCATGAAAAAGGGGATCATGAGGGTGTTTTATTATGTCCAAAAATATCCTTTTCAATCGAGAAATTTAAATTTGACTATGGTGATCATTTGATTAATGCAAAAAGTGTGGTTGAATGGTTTAAAGAGAACATGTGTCATGGTACTCAATCAAATTCTATTATTCCTAAACATTTATGGTTAATAGAGAAAGAGATCTTGGTAAAGTATGAGTATTGTATGATTTTAATGGGTTTAAGTGACCTCTACTCATATCATATCTCAAATTTAGGCTCTTAAACTATTAATATGAGACACTTGGCATGTTTCCATTATGCATGCATAGAATTTCTTTGGAATGAATGTGAGTCAGAGGAGTGGTGTATGACTGGAGTTCTGGACCTCTAATTCTAATCAACACATATCAAGTTCCATGATCATTACAATTTGCAAATATGGAATTGTCACTTGACTTTTAGCATGTATCTAATCTAGTGTAGATGGGTACAACATTATTCATTATGTACCATTTAATCCCATTATCTATATTTATTAATATCATTAAATTTTTTTTGGTGATAAAGACATATGGCGATAAAGTAATAATTATTTCAGTGTGTAGAGGAAAATAAAAATCGAATTCAATAGTCATAGATTGATAAAACATTGAATAGCCTACTAGGTCTGTGGTAGTCAATAGAACTTGGATTGGATGATATCTAATAAATATTCATATATAGGATTTTTTGAATACTTTGAAACACTGGGGAAGATATTACACTATCATAATTTGGTTCTTAAAATCAATATTCAATTGAAACAATATAATGAGAGGCCATTAAATAGGAATCTATGGAAATTTATTGAGTCACATCATGAAAATATTCTTATTAATATCAATATTAGAGAAGATCTTAGTGATTTTATGGATGGATATGTGTATTTATGTTGACTTATAAAATGTAGATATAATCAATTTTACCAAATGATGATTATTTTTGAGGTACTACATAAAAATTTCATTTTTAATTAATTACTAATTTTTTTTGTAGATTATTGGTGCCATAAAAGCTTCCAACTTCACATGGTTGGTACTATTAGTAAATAAATTTATATTCTTGAAGCCAAAAGAATCTAAATCTAAAAGTACTTAACATTTATCCTTGAAATAAGGTTTCCTTGAATGAATGAATTCATATAAAGAACATCATGTCTATTTGAAGTGTTTGATGTGGTTAAATTCCTTCATTAGTTGGCCTATATTTGGGGATGCTGTTCTCCTTTATTCTAATGTTATATTAACTTTTCATGTTCTTTCCTTCAATGTTTCACTTCTTCCTGAATCAACTTATTTTCAACTCCCATGAAGTAGTCCTATAACTAAAGGGTAGTTTTAAAGATGATAAATGCTTCTCTAACTCCATAAAATGAATAATTGATTTCTCAAGACATAGGGGCAGCATGTTATACATTTTTAAAAACTTATTTCCTAGTAAATTTATGGCATTGAATGCTCTATTACACTCACTTCACAAAACACAGCCTTATGAGTCTTCACTTTTGATGATCTTCTTTAGTAGTTTTATCTTAATATGAATTAGAGATCATGGTATAACTATCTCCACATTCATCATATATTCCTTCTAACCTACATGTCACTAATTTTGTATTTCTAAGTTGCCTCTTTGTCATCGTACTCTCTAACATCTTCATGATGTTGCTTGATTTTTAATGTCGTATCCATACTTATGGCCATTCCTCCATATTTAGCATGGAAAGAAAGTGTAGGCATATTTTTAAGTCTTATTACATCTCAAATTTTGGTTGAAAACCTCAAATTATAGACCTATTTCCTTGAAGAGATAAACTAACTCTTCTTGATCCTTGACTACACCAATCCACCTAATTAGTGTATCCAAAGTGGATACTATATAGATAAATTTTATTCTAATAAACATGAGGTCTCCTATCTATATAAAAAAAACAATTCATAACTTGAATCATGCCTACCTCTCACCTTTGGGTAATTATCACTTTTCTTGCAAGAAGGTTCACTAAGACACTAGCTTGCTAGGCGTGTTTGGATGTGGATGAAGAGTAATATTAGATATTTTAGATAAGATTCATCTATAAAAAATTGAAAACCCTTTGGAGACTCTTTTACATCTTCAATGTCAATTACAATATTTAATACCTCCATAAACTGATTGCTTTTTAATCACCTTAGCTCATTTAGGCAAAGAAAAAAGGTTGTATTTATTAACACTCATGTATAAATTCATTTTATTTAAATTTTAAGGTTGGATAACACCTAAAAAATATTAAGTGCATCATGAATCACCTACAAATAAAATTTTAGAGCATTTTGGAGCTATAAAACCTGACTTATAACACTTTTGGTCTAATTTCCTTCATTTTTACATGTGCAGGCTTGTGTTTTGCATTTTATCTTTGATCATGTACAATACAGACATTAAACCACCTAAAAAAGATTTGAATTTCCAATAAAGAAATTAAATCCAAATTTAATGTCATTTGGAACTATAAAGCCTAAATTATGACCCTTCTTGTATTGGGAAGGTCATTCTTGAGACCATAATGGGTAGTGGGATTGTCGACCAAGCATGAACAGAGGCCAAGAACATGGTACAACCAACCAACCTAGCTATCCTTTATAATTTAAATGATGTGGATGGAATACCCTGGTCTTGATGATTTTGTTAAAGATCAATGGAATAAGCCATATAATATATATGGGATGAAGATGTTTATTTTCCACAAGAAACTAAAGGATCTCAAGATGGCCCTGAAACATTAGAATGAGGTCACATGTAAAACTTGTGAAATACTATGTATAGCCTTATATCACTCATATTTATATTTTTATAGGGTTCTTTTGGAAATATCTCCTTCTAAAAATGCACCATCAATAATTATTTTATCTTTCACCTTTCATTCATATTCTTCTTATACTAAAAATTAATTTTCTCTGATATTCTGCACACTGCCTATGGTATTTTATGCATATATTTTATAATTATTATCCTTTATCACTCATTTGATGCACCATGCTTAGGTAATTTACATCAATACTTCCACTTGGACATAATTTTCACTTTTTTTGGAATTTTTTCTATGCTTATATTAAATAAATTATTATACACAAACTTTGATTGAATCAAAACCATATCCTATGTTTTTCTACTTTCGATCCTTATTTTTGACATTTTGTGCAAATTACATACCATTATATAACTTTACTTGTATTTTCATTTTTTTTATTATGGTTGCACGATTTACATCATGAATTTATAATATTTACTACATATAGTATAATACCATGATCTATATCATGCATATATTATTTATATTATTTGAATATTTATCTATCTAATACATATTCAAAGTTCAATTCATTGTTACATTTTATACTATGATTCAAATTAAAAATTATATTACATGATATATTTTTTCACATATGGCATAATGCTTATTTTTCCATCAAAGTGACTCATAGGTTACATCTCTAATTTAAAATGGGTAATCACAATGGTCTTTCCTTGAGAATTCAAGTGCTCATGAGAAAAAAAATTAAATTTATGGCATTTTATAACATATAAGATATGAACATGATTTAAAATTCATGGATTATTGGGTCAAGTCACATGCATGTGAAATAATTCTTAAAGTAACAAATTTTCAAAATAATTATAGGTTTAAATAGTTACAAACTTCTAAATTATAATTCAATGTAAAATTAGAATATTACAGGGGGAATGATATTCTTTCATGTTAAAGATACCATATCAAAAAAATTGATATTTATTAAGTTTTGATGTATAATAGGTTTCAATATAATATATCCATCTATAGTGGTTTTATTTTCCTCCATGTTGTACATGGGTGAGATTAGAGCCTATTAACACACAACATCTATGGTTTCACTTTTTCAAGATGCAGTAGGGCAAATTTATTTTTTCCCTCTCTTTAATTTATGTAAATTGTAATTTAAATAGTCAAAAGAGAGATTTAACATTAAATATTTCCATCTCAAGAGTATTCAAATGGTTTTCAAAATGACATTTGATCACTCTCAATTCGTCATGAGATCAACACATCCCCAATTGCCTGAATAAGGGTGAAATAAATTTTCTATCTTAGATTTACATAGAAATTCAATTGTATACTATTATAGGTGTATACATTCCCTTCTATCTTTCAACATCTAAGTTTCAAATTTTTAAATATGGATTATAACTACTTTCAATGGCATTGTTGGATCATTATCACGTTATAAGGTAAATTGTGTGTAAACACTCGCGTTATTGTATACTTTACTCTAGTAATTCAAATTTATTACATCACTATAATAAAGAGGATGAAAATGTAGACATATAATTAATCATTAAGTGCTTGACATTTTTTAAGCTTCAGATTTTTATTCTATATGTTCTGTGCACCATAAAATTTGACCTTTTTCATCCCTATTCAACTTGTAGGTACCTATCAAGCCTTTTTATCAGTCCTTGTTTCTCTGAAATAGGACCACAATAGGTCTGAGATGGTCACAATATATATTTCTTTATTAGTGTGTCCTTGTTCGAAGAACTCTAAAGGTTACTATTTAGAAGCAGACATTTTATAATACCTCTGTTGTGATTATTGAAGGTTATCTTATCAAAAAATTACTAAATCTTACCTTATAAATGAACATCAAGATATTCACATGAAAGCACCTAAAATTTTTATTTTAAAAGAATTATATATTGATCAAAATAAAACTATTTCTTCAAAATCAATCCTTATGAATTTTAGTAGTCACATATTAAGTCTAAATATAATTTATTGTAGGTCAATTAAATCCATTTGTCAAGCATATAACCAAATATTTTAGTTATATTCATTATAGTTTCATGATAAAATATCACACAATTACTCTTGGATTGATAACTACATTGGATTATGGACCATTTGGGCCATGTAGGTAGTGCTCAAATACAATTGGTTTTTTATGCTAACTTGACCATCCATATTATCCCATTTTTTTTCTCTCTTTGTTATCTAATTCATATTTAGTCCATGTCTAGGACTAGGGTTTTATATTTTCTAGACTTTCACACATTTATTTAGATCCCACTCAAAATAATAAACCTGTATAAACTATAAAATGTATCCAAATAAAGAAATCAGACACACAATCAACCATGATGTAGCCACAACCAATAAATGTAGCTATTTTCAATAGACATGGCTAGAGTGCACCTCTATCTGTCTCGACGACATTGTCCCAACACATGTTTAAATTATTTTTTTAGACACAACACTATTTTAAGGTGTTTCTAGGCTTTTTAAAATCTCTTTTAGCTTTCAAAATTGACATATAATCTATTTTAGGTAAGTTTTCACATCCATAAGATTATTATTATTATTATTATTATTATTATTATTATTATTATTATTATTATTATTATTATTATTATTATTATTATTAGTTTTTCATATTTTGTAATTTCTATATTTTATTGTAACATGTTGTATTATAATTATCAAATATGTATATTCAATTATTATAATTCTGATAGATTTAGTATTTAATTAGATTTATTTAATTAAAAAACCATTTAAATAATATCCAAGTATTCCTTGGGACATAGTTATCACTTCTTACATTCTTATATATGGATTCAAATATATACATATAGTTATTCGTGTATTAAATAATTGTAAAATAGTACTAAAATAATATTTTTAAACTTAACAACAAGTATAATTATAAGTATCACATCATATGATGAGCCTCTTTTAACAATGGTCAAGTCTTCCCAATTTTTAGAGATAAGAAAATAATTGTATCCCAGCATGGATGTAATAGAACATCCATAAATATTATTACTTGGTTCATTAATTAGGTTATGGCCTCAACCCATTCAAGTGAAATGATACACCATTTCATAAATCCATTCAAATGATAACAAATTGAGTTAATTCCAATGACTTACATCTAACTCGGTTTAGTCACAAAATTGAAATTAGTATTTCCTAAGCATCAAGTTAATTAAATTTAACCAATTAGTGATAAGGGAAATTGAGAATGTGTTATTGTATGATTTTACCTATTATGTGGTTTTATTTATATAGTTTAATTATTTTTCTTAGACAAATAATAGATTATTAGGGATAATGTACTTAAAGTCATTTTCTAATTGTGACTTGAGTTAATTATCTTTTTTGTGATGTAATTGCTCATTATATATTGTATCCTTTTATGTATTTTTTGGATAATACTTACTGATGCAAATTTTGTTGTGAAAATAAGCTTCTTCTATTTTTTTAGTTGTTATTTACAATTCACTACTCGATAGAGATTTATCTTCATGCATCCGACCCTATCTACTGGATCTTCCATTGTATCCCACTTCGACATAGCTCATATTTGAATAATTGTGAAAATCAATTTTGTTTAAATCTCAAAAAAATTTAAAAAATTCTATATCTATATTTAATGAAATAAAATTTTCCCAATAATTTAACATTCTCACACACTTGAGATTTAAACCATACGTTCTCACACAATTTATATTTATTATAATATATCTTTATTTTTATGTATAGTTCTATATGGTGCTAAAATTACTTTCACTTCATATTTAACCCTTGATAAATTCTAATGTGAATTTATGTGAAATAATTCAAAGTTAAATAATAATGAGATGATTTGGATATGCCACACTCATATGAGCAATTCATATTTTAAAAGAATTAATAACGACATGAATTTAACACGTTTAAGTTCTCTTCACTATTTTATATATGTTTTACAACATTCAAAATCGTACCCTTTCAATTCTAATTTCAAATATATTTTTAAAATAATGATTTGATCTATTTTACAAAAAATGAAGTGGTCAAATTTGGATAAGTACAATTATGAAACTTGATTTTCAGGGAATATTTATCCAATCGTATATTTTCATTATAAAATTATATCCTTACAAAACCAATTTCATCTCGCTATTGTAACATTTTTATTTTTCCATGTGTGAGAATCATCATTGTAATTTTAGTAGAATATTCAAAAGATTATTATTTTACCTAACTTATACAATTTTTTAATGGTTTCATTTCAAATGTACACATTTAATTTATAATTCTTAATCAAAGGTCAATCATGCTAAACCCTGATATAATAAAAATGTGTAGCGCTCATCCATGCTATTCCAAAACTAGCTGCTAAAATGTTATATTAATTAACATTAATCACAGTTATGAAAAATGTATAATACCATTACTCAATAAATACATCAGCATAAGGTGCTCACACATACATAACAATAATATCATGACTTTGTCCATAGTTAATCATATTAGATTAATATTGATGACTCATTGAGTTCATCTCTTCCCATCTTAAGCACAAGATAGTATATGATACTAGGACATGTGGCATATGGGCCTACAAGATATCACACCTCCAAATTTGTTTTAATGATATAATAAACTCACACAGATTGATATGAAAAGATGAAAAGAGTTTGCCTCTAATGTACCCACACCAACATCATTGGATACCTACATATAATCTTATACTCCTAGCATAACTAGAATTATGGCTAACATATTTCTATAAAAGTATAGAAAGATAACAAAAACAAATTACTCGTAAAGATAAGATCACAACTAATAATTTAATTGAATTAATTCACTTCTATAAACACACACAATAATATTTATAAAGATAAGGTTCTCAAGCCTCATCACTAATATACAAATAGAGTGGCATTTATTATAATACATTTTCATAATCTTACATGACTATCTCAAGGATGTGATCTTAGAAATGAACTAAATTATATTAAATAATGTGTCCATGACCATAATATTATTCACGGTGTTCAATACGGATTTGAGTGTAACTTTTCAGGTAACATAGGTAGCTTTTAAACCTTCCTAATTATAGTGATATATAGAGGTTATGCACATAAAGTGATTATTACATATCTACATGACACTAAAAAAAGTTATCAAAGTTACATATTATGTATGATTAGTCCATAGTCTATACTTTCATACATCCTATAGTGATCACAAAATATCTTTAAAGTTTTATGTCATGGTGTATAATCCCCATGGGTCTCCATGATCATATAGTTCTTTAGTTATCTTAAGTTCTTAAGGAATGTCCACTAAGAACAATGACTAAAATACTATCACATGGCCCAACAAGAGACTCGCTAACTCATTGAATCATAGAATGCTATATGTCTTTGGAAATATATACATGAATTAGAGATCTATATCTCTACCACATGAGAATATCATGTATACTTTGCAAGTCATATGAAACACTAAATTTCCATGTCTCTTGACACACTCTATATGAAAATTCAAATCACAAAAAATGTGGCCCCATAAAAGATGACATGAATAAAGGATTTTTTCCAAACTAAGGGTATGAAAATTAGCCATCAACTCAAATGTCATCATAATAGATGAACCATCTTTGTGTCCTCATTTAATTGTCAATAAATAATAAAATGGATAATTTTACTTAGGTTCGAGCAGAATGTTTATTGTGTGTGTTCTTTAGATGACCTATAAGTGGCTTGATTAATAACTCTTATGTTCATAGTCTCCATAAAGGGGGAGAAATTATAGGCTGATGATATATTGAAATTTTTATCCATCATCGTCATTCAAGGTCACAGAGCATATATTTCTAATAAAACATGTATCAAACCATGATTATTCTATGATGATAGATCAATAACTAAGTGACACAATCGCAAAGAGGATATCAAAATAACCAAGGAAATTAATAATCCTAATTAAAATTATTATGGATTTTGATGCAAAATTAAATATCTTTAATCAATTTGGAAACATTGAGTTATTTAAAAGGTTATGTTCTCATAGTCATAATTTCGACGAAGAGTGAGAATCTCAAAATGACATTGATTTCTTAAATATTATTTTTCACCTTTAAAATCATAGGGAAGGATGACATGATAATAATAAGCTTAACATGACATTGAATTCAATACATAAGGATTTTCCACCTTCAATATGACTAAAACACAATATATGACTAAGCTTAACATGACAATGTAATATAATAAAATACCTAATCTTAGAATGTATGCACAGGATTAAGGGGATTTTCCAACTTAGCCTCTTGACTAATCTTTGTATAATCACTAGAGGTACCACATTGTAAGATTTTTCTTTATCTTACTCCAACTATCCACCCACACCACATTTGAATGAAGTTTATTAGGTGAAACTTGGGAATTTTTTCATTGTTCTATCCCTCAAACACTTTGTTACTATTGAAGATATTCTCAGTCCTTCTAAACATGGTTATCATATTCTCTTATGTGACTCATCTAGTTAAATAAGGTATAATATTTATAACATTACCTGAATCAACTGTGCAATATGGTTGTTGGTGAACACACATCCTCCACCATTACTATGTGAGACATAATGATTCAAAATTGCTCATAAATAATGGTGATTGATATTGTTCTTAGTGCCCTCTAGAGCTTTGGTCAACTAAATGTTTCAAACAACTCAACAACAAGACCATGTTAAACCCCTACTAAATTTACCCAACCAAACCCCATAAGTATAAGACTTTCCTTAATGGGATAATTTATATTTGTCATTTATTCCTCTCACCATAGAGTTTTGAGGCCATCAATTCTTAGACCACTTCATGGTGTTTTATCAAGTTACATTGAATTGAGGAATGATGATCCCCATGCTATTTTATCTTGAATTTTATTTTGGATGTTTTTCTCAATGTTCCATTTACTTCATTTAAGGCCTTATTGATGGCGGTTGCTAAAGTGTCCAAGTTATTTTGATGCTCACAATTTAGATGCATCTTAAAAACTTGTTAATACATGTGATGTTGATTACAACATATATTTCCATTTGACACTACCACATTTAATACTAGTTGTGTATTATCCATCGTTGTTACCATTTAGTTAATTGTTGAATAGTTTATATATTATGTGGCCTAATTTTTTATTATTGAGTTGGTATGTATTTTTCCATAGTGGCCTCCGATATGTGATGTGTGGCTACTTCTTTGGCGATGAAAATATAACTTACTAGAATATGGCCTCTTTCCACTTTATCACATTTATATCTTCTTGACCACAAAGCCTTTGGCTCTATTCAATTTTAGTTTCCATTCTCATTACTAGTGGATTAGTATCCACAATTAATTATATTGTATTTTATTGTATCTATGCCACCCAAGCCTAAGGTGCCAATTGTGTATATCACCAATGTGTCATATAATCCAATTTCATATAGGGTGACTATATTCACTAATATTGCCAACGAAATCCATGTTTGCTCATGAATGTCTACATTTAGAGCTGACGCTTGTGTCATGTTAACTTTGATAATCATCTAACTGACTCAATACAAAACCTTTACTAGATCATCTCATCATCTATATAAAAATAATATTAAAACTTATTGAAAATCCGTTATTACCTACACACAAATCAAATTCATCACTATACCCTTACTGTATATAAATACATAATAACCAAATACTTAGTATCATAACCATACACGTATATATCTTTTATTCTGATCTTATATAAAATAATCAAAACATATATAAAATAAAATGTAATATTAATGACATAAACCATCTCAACTAACAAATCTCATCTTCATTGATACTTAAACACAAACCTAAGTTAAACTCATCTTCATTGGTACTTGAACATAAACCTAAGTTAAAGTAAGACTAAAATGAAGTGAGACTAAATTCAGACCAGATAGAGTGTTGCATCCAGATCATCATCCATCATCTTTTCTTGTCACTATGCAGTGGCACAAATGTCTATAAGCATGGATATTTATTTGGGATGCATACTATCGTAGATGTGAAATGGTATGGTTGTTTATATCCCACTTATATTTTTCTGTTTCAATATGTTGTCGACATTGCTATTAATCTATTAAATTGAATGACGATTTAAAAAAACGAAAAAACAAAAACAAAGCAACCTCGTAATGACTTGTCGAATATCTGTTTGCGGCCATTACTAAAAAGTCGTTGTTTTCACTACAACGATTGGATTGTTGCGCCTTACTAATAAAATAGGAATAAAAGCAAAAACAAAACAAAAAGCGGATAAGTGCGTGGAAAAATATTTCTGATTCAGGACCAAATATTATTTCCTACATGGTTCAAAATTATTTTTTAAGAGTAATGGATAATTATACTCGTAGAATGGAGTCTGTGAATGGGGAAGACATGCCTAGGCAAACCCAAGTTGCAAACGGTGCGATCCACAATGGCTTGATGGGATTTGATAGACAAGACCATACTCCTCAAGAAAATACTCTTTATGAAATCGAAGATGACGAAGTTGGCAGATATTCAAATATGCATCATCGTAGACATAATGATAATGTAATACTTCTTTCATGTTCATTCCAATCTATTGAAGAAAGCAATGTTATTGTGTCCCAGGAAAGATCAGATGATGAAACTGTAATGCCAACAGGGATAAGGCGCGTTGATCTAGAAGAAACTCCTTCGGCGTCTTCATTAAGATTTCAAATTTATACTTTAGATGATGGCATGATCGATATTCAATGGATCGACAATAACGTCTATCCATACTTGATGCGTTCGGAAAATTCTGAGCTTTTTGAGGATTTAATGCGACGCGAAGGCTACATTCGTTGTTTGGTGATCTCTAATACTCAAATTAATCATCCGTCTGTGAGAGATTTTCTGCTGAGAATCCGTGGTTTGGGTTCAAATCTACGGGTGTTGGTTTTTGTTAATCCCATTAATGAGACGCCTGTTGTAATAAACGATGAGGAAGATAGAGTGGAAGATATCGATCTGGATATGAATCGTGTTTATGAGATCCGTGCCGCAATAAGAGATAAAAGACAAGGAGATATCGATAAGAAAGCTAGGCAGATTTTGGGCTCGCCCACTGCCTGGTGTGAAGGAATAAATAACTCAGAGAACTTTTGTGAAATTTGCCTGGACTCTTTTGAAAATGATCGTGGGAATATAAAACTGCTGCCATGCGAACACGTATTTCATTATTCTTGTATTTTTACATCGACTAAAGTGAAAAACGCTTGTCCCATGTGTCGGGCTAAATACGACTACCGCCATTGCAATCGATTTTAATAAATTACTTCACTTCCTTTGGTTCGTGAGGGGAGAGATTATCAACTTTAACAACTGTAACCAATCACTGAGTGTCAGGCTAAATACGAGTGCAGCCCTGGCCAGTCGAATTATAAGTTCGTTCATTTTCTTTTTACTTCATTTTCTTTTTCTTCTTTCTTTTATTTATTTGTTACTTTAATTTATTTTTATTTATTTATTTATTTTTATTTATTTGTTTTGTTTTGTTTTTGAGTTTCTTAGGTAGCCTTCAAAAATTCTAATTAATTAAATAATATAAAAAGTTATATGTATATCATTTAATTAAAAAAATTGGTAGTGAAATATTTTAGAATTTAATTTTATTGATGAATTTATTAAATTTTTTGAATTAATATTTTAATATATTCAAAAAGTTATAAAATATTCATTTTTCAACGATTTAAAATTTATAAAATAAAATATTTTTATATTATTTTATTTTATTAAAATAATTTCATTTTATTAAAATAATTTTATTAAATAACTTTTACAGAACCATAGTTTTAATATTTATATTTTATTTAAATTAATAATTAATTATATTTTTATTTTTATTTTTCAAAGATATAAAAATATTTTAATATTAAATTACCTAACATTTATGAATTTTAATATAATAAATTGAATATTTAATATTATAAAAAAAATTAATTATATTTTATAATTTTTTATTTATTTTATTATAATTTTAATAATTAAAAAAATATTTAATTAAATTTTAGTATTTTTTATATTACAATGTAGAAATATTTTAATATTAAATTTTCTAACATTTATAAATTTTGATAAAATAAACTAAATATTTAATATTTTAAAATTACATCTTAATTTAATATACACTTGTCATATTGAATGAATTATTGTCATTGCAGTGACCCAAATACTCTGGGATTTTGTTTGATTGTATTAGAAGCCCAAAAGATTAAAATTGACTCATACGAAATGCAATCATTTATTATTATAGAAGATATGGATGTCCTCACAAGACACTGAAACTTTTTCACAAAATACACATAAGCCTCCGTCCCTACACACACATGTCGCCGTCTTTTATAAACTTTTTTTTCAATTATATTGATATACTATGAATGTGATGCTCTTTAACAACTTTGTGTCACGTGTCTATATAGTATTTTGGTTGTTTTATATATATAGTAATTATAGAGTAGTGTTCTTTTAAAAAAAACTAAATGATGTCATAAACATTTAAATCTCTTTGCCGAAAAAATGAAATCAATTAGATAAAAATAAAAAATGAATATGTTAAACTATATGTAAAAAAATATAATGGATTTACATCTTTAAAAGAATTATTAAATGTTGTTAATTATTTTTTTCATTTTTTATCTTTTTATTTATTTAATTTTTTTTTATATTTATATATAAATTTTATTTATTCTCTTAAAATATTCAATATTATTATTAATCTTAAAAATAAGAAAAATAATGATAAGATATTATATTTGGATAAGATTTAAAGAGGTAGGTTTTCCTTTTTATTAGAATTGTTCAAGATTTGTATATGCCCTGTTTCTTTCAACATATTAAAAAAGTACATCTAACTAAAAAATAAATAATTACTGAACAATGTATATATTTTTCTAGAAAACTAATACGACTTAAATCTTTGACTCCTATAAAAATATAGTAAAAAAGAAAAAATAATATAATTCCAATTAAAATTAAAATTGAGAACACACCTCACTATAAAAATAATAATAGAAAGACAAGTAATAACTAATAACATCCAACACTTTTTATATTACTTTAATATTTTTAAAATAAATATAAATAATTTATGAAATTTGAAAAAGAAAATAAAAATTTTAATAATTTTTTTTTTGAACACTTTAATAAATTTTTAATTTATACCTTAAAAAAATGACCAAAAGAAGGAACAATACAAACACTTAGTCTTATATATGTTAGAATATTTGATGGACTATTATATGTAGGTATTGATTTCTCAAAACAATACTCTCTCTGCAAGGTGAGATAACCAATTGAGCAGATAGAAAGATTAAGATGTTTTAATAAGGAAAAAAAAACATTTTAATAATTATTAGTACCTGTTGCAGGCCAGGTATTATTATTTTGGTTAGTGATAGTAAATTTTTTTGACCTCCATTGATTGGGAATTAAAAGCCGTTGTTTTCTATAAATATAATAGATATTCCAATGTTTACCGATAAATTATTATTTTTACCAATTACTAATAAATAATAAATAATATGTATGACGGACGGCCAATCAAATGATTTACATTTGTTTGTAGTTTGCCATTCAGCAGAGCATGTTTTATGGAACATGGGCATATGTCAATTTATTTAAATTTATACGAAAGTTTCGTTTTAAAAACTGTCTATGCCACCAAAACAGACAGATATTTTCATAAAATTCATGAAACGTTGCCAGCTAACTGATAACAAGTGATATTCGGTAGAAATCTTTTTAAATCTATGCGTTTATGAAATCATCATTCTTCTTTCACTTGCAAATGTGTTTTTCTTTTTTTTCTCCTCGTGATCAAGCTATTTCTATTATAGAGCTTATTCAAATACTATGCCTGAAATTATTTGTGTACCTGCACTGTTGTTACTACTTGAACATGTATTTTTATTGTCATGAATTTGAATAATATATGGTAACAAAATTCATATTGCTATTGTTATTACATGGCTTGTAAATGATAAAAATAGGAATACAACGAATAACTCTTTCATTAAGCCAGAGAATGTTTATATTATTAATAAAAAAAATGAAAAATTAATCTTTAGCTCCATGCTGTTGCAAAGGGGTTCTATTAAGTGGTCCCCTCTTATTCTTTCCCTACACAATATCGCAATCACTGGTTAATGAAAATATATATTTGTATAGGATTAATTTAGACAGTCCAAAGAAGCATGAGATTTTTTTGGCCAATATTTTGATTGATTGTGTTTGTTTTGTTCTTTTTTAAAATTTGACTGAGCTGGTCGCCTATCTTCAGGAAATTAAGATATAAAACAACCATATCCATGCATGGCTGAGAAGCCATTCAAGCCATTTTGTCAGCTGACCGAGGATTATTTCCGTCTATTTCGCAGATGACGAATATTCCAAAATTTTATGATTTTCTCATCAATTTTTCCTTGTTTCCAGGAGCAGAGAATTCTCTCTGTGAACATATTTGAACAATTCGTTGCGTTAAAACAGACAGAGAGAATATAAATCGAACATCAAACTAAAATTCGTAAATTAAAAACACATAATTGTATATCTGTCATATTGTCGATACTGTAGCAAGCTGGAGAGAAGCCTTTCGCTGGAGGAATCATGACCGGAATCGGATGAAAAAAATTTACCACAATTGGGCACATCGTCGATAAGATGTACAAGATATACAGGGTTATACAAGATTAAGGATGTATAAGACATGATGAAGGATAAAGTAGATAAGGATATACAAGATATGATGATTGGTAAATTCGATAAGGATGTAGAAGATTATTAATAATGTACAAGATGGGGATATACAAAATGATTTAGGTTATACAACATAAGAATGTATGATGGAGATGAGAGAGTATCCCTAAAATATCATTTAGGGATGACTAGGGTAAGACTAAAGATATGAATGGGGTATGATTTGAGATGAGATAATGGTGGGATAAGATGTGATGATGGATAAGGCGTGATTAGACTAGATGATAAGATTAAGGATGGGGTAATGAGGGTATGATTAGGATGGGACAAGATAGAAGATATGGATGTAATTTAGGTAGAGTAAATGGTAAGAATAATGACGTGGCAATAGTCGTATGATTAAACAAGGCTAGGGTATGAATATTTTTTAGGAGACATTCGAGGATTATGGTAAGGATAGGATAGAATAATCAAGACTAGATTAGGTAAAGAAGAAATGAGGTGGTAGATGTTTGAATAGTATTAAAGGTAGAAGACTAGGCTATGTGGTGATTAGGATGAGAGGTGATGAGAAGTAGATGAGATGAGGTAAGCTAAGAATGTATAACTCAAAGGTATAAGGCTATAAGGATAAAATGCACATGGCTATATAATATAGGTAAGGATATTCAATATTATGATATAGGAGATCTAGATAGTCATATATAGGTTTGGGTGAAATGCTGACTCAACTTGAAAACAATATTTATTTAGCACAACACACATGAAATAAATAAAACCACAACCGTAAGATAAGTAAATTGATGTAAGAGTGTAACTTGATGATTGCACCATTTAATGGATTTGTAGGTGAGGTTCTAAGATATTGAATTGTTAAAAAATCTTTTAAAACCATCTCAACATTGACTACTTTATAGTGATCACTATGGGAGTTGATACTGATTCCGATAATAAGTCACATGTTATAGCCAATAGGTATTATTCTCAGTTGAATTGGATCTCTAGGGACATCCTTGATATACATGAGACACATGGTGCCCAGCTCTGTGTAGGGTGATATTTGATGCTTAGATAAGAGTATTGAATCCTACCCTTCACAAGATCATGTATAGGGTTTCCCAATTGGCCTAACAATAATTGTCCTTCTTATTTAGACTCTGATGGAATACAGAATGTGGACTAATGCATGTTGGTGAAATCCGCAATCATAATACCCCTAGGATGAGAGAAAGTGCATGGGTATCACTTCCACATCTTTTTGAACCCTCAAATAAAGAATGGGATCATCTGCTAATAGTTTTTAATCCTTCAAGACTCACCACAAGGGTTTAGCTACTATAACATATCCCATTATAGCCCTCGAGTAACAAACAAGCAGATAAAAGGCTCATTAACTGATTAATTAAGTGTGACTTATACAAAAATAATTACAAGATAGTTTTAAAATTGACAAAATCTTCAATAGACATCATGGAAAGCAAATGATTAGTAGTTTCAATTTAGTAGTCTTGAGGGGCACCCTACAAGACAAGATATTAGATAAAATGTGATCTACAAAAACATGGTTAATAATCTTAAGCAAGACAATATTAGCACAAAATTCATCCCTCTAAAAAAGTGAATAAAAGATTAGTTTAGATCAATAACCTTTACTAAAAACACTAAAAAAGGTCGTAATTTTTCACTACAAATTTATGAGTGAAGGGCCAAGATGCGTGATTTGGAGGTGGTATCCCCCTAGCGAGAACAAGGTGCAATGCCCCTTGTGGGATTAAGGTTTAGCACCCCTTAATGGTCCAATGGGTAGATTCCCTTGTGGTGTTAGGGGTAGAACCCTAGGCATGCTCATTATCATCATATAAGGTGGGGTTGAGGCGAGGAGCCCTTGATGCCAAAAGCAAATCAAGGATTATGGGATGTTTGGAATGACACAAAATTCACCAAATTCTGCCAAAATAGAATAAACTCAAAGAAAAATTTGAATTGAAATAAAGAGTTGGTATTTTATCTTAGCAATATTAATGATTTTGACTTTTGACTTTCAAAGACACCCTACAAAAATAACATTAGTAGGTTGATAATTTTAACTTTAACATATGTATACATGTAAGTTAAAGAAAACTTCCTTTATTTTATATTTCATATAAAAAAATATCTATGTAATACTCGCAAACAATGACCAACTCATTGTGATAACTAAAAAATATTAAATATTCCCCTTAAGACTATAAATTAAACATATGATTGGATAGAGTTATAAAGCTACACTTTTGACATTAAAATGACATACATACAAAGGTTTTATTTAGATACATGTATTCGTAATGAGAGAAAACTAAATTGACAAACTAACTATTATAGTGTGGTCATAGGCGAAAATTAACAGCCCGTGAGTGTTTACACAATATGAAATCGCTGAACGAGACGTCTTTATTTTGTCCGTTAACAAATGACATGCATACACAACATGGTATTACAAGTGTTCAATGCATTTTGACAAGATGACTGAACCAGATTACTTACTGATTATCACATCTTATCAGAGATATCGATTTCCTCACGTTACAGTGAACGGTTCTCCCAATCTGTGAGCTCTAGAACAGGCTATGGTCATCCATCAAAGAACAATAGGATAAGATTCAGATTGACATATTATCAAAATATTGCACAAAATAGGGACAAAAATATATCTCCTAAATGAATGCATGCACATAGATCCCTCTCACAGGTGTAAACTAGAAATGTAGGAGGCAAGATGCAAGTAGGATGAGTAGATCTGATATGCGAATGGCTAATATGTACGCGGACTACTAGCAAAGAATCAAGCCAAATGATTCAATGACATTTAAAGAAAAACTAAAATGAGCAAAGGTTAATATGATGACTCCATTTAAAGTGACCACATGACTAGAATGCAGAGATGCAATGAATGGAGATTTTAAAGGAATGTAACATGTATGACTAAGGGACTACGTTAACATTCGTTATCCTAGTACACAAGACATTGGTATCCTCATGTGGCATTATATTGATTCACCAAATGTAACCATCAGGCATATGATCCTTTTACCACGAGGCACATGGACTGTTTAACAAAATGCTTCCAAGTTGTAGCTAGAAATGTGGATCCTACCCAAGATCACGATATGGTCTGGTGGGTCATGAATGATTGAAAAACCAAATAAAAAATGGTAGTATACATCGGAATCAAACTTCTCTAAAACAAGAGCTTTGGGAGAGCATAATTAGGCCTTTATAAACTGACTATGAAGAATAACCGAGGACTTAAAAACAACTAGTAAAAAATGCGATTAAAATCTTATTATCAGAAGTGAAAAAAAATGATAGATTAGAAATCAACAACCGATGAAAACACCAAACCTACAACATAGAAGAGGTCTGAGAATAATTTTGATATAGCGTGCTTAGTTATTTACGGTTATATGTGGTTGGTTATACACAACTCACTAGATCAGAGATATTCTAATCATATATAAAAATAAAAAAAAGGTTATAACGTGCCTTATTAGAATGGTTTTAAAAGCCTACGCGTGAATTCCAGACCATTACATAGAAAACAAATATTAACAATGGCTTATAGATGGGTAAAAAATAATAATTGTTCTGTATTTAAAATTAACAAGGTCACTCCTATATATTACCAGGTTGCATATTTTTCCAGGATTAGAGTGGCAATTTGTATTCAGCCAAAATATGCAAGAAGAGGCCAAATGATGATTATCAATCTTTTTCGGTTCCTACACACATGTTAAAACTTGTAAGAAACTGTATACAAGTGATTTTTGACTTTTTGACCACATATTCTCCTTCTTTGAGACTTGTAAGCTTGAATAAAATATACTCAAAGCATCCATGGTCAGTCAAGAGGAGGCTCTCACTGTGGTTGTCAATTGTAAGATGGTAATTTTGAGCAATGAGATTTGGATATGCAACTATATAAAAAACAATTGAAAACACAAATCTACTTCAATGAATTTAGATTCATTAAATTATAATGTAGGAAAAATAAATATCTATAAGAACATTATAAAATCTAAAGTTAATAGCTTTAAACAACATTCAAAAATTAAGAAAAAGATTAAATAATCATGGTTCCTTACAGACTCAAAAATTTTAGTAATAATGAATGGCTTGATCCTTGACAAAAGATAGTGATAGTTGATCAATAGATAACCACACTTAGAAGATAGAAGATTTAGCATGAACACTCATAGATTTTATACTTAGTTGTTTCAATGAAAGGTGAGCATGGTTTAAATAGGTAATGAAGGGAGTTTTTGTGGTGAATTAAAAATTCATTGGAAGCCTCTAGAGAAGAAAACACTACAAAGAAAAGAGGAAATTATAAGGAATTTAAAATTGCATAGAATTCTCTAGAGAGACAACTATGTAGAGAAAGATAAGGGTAGTAGAGAGTTATATAATCCATTACAAAATTTAATGATGATCCGGGAAAGACTAAAATAAATTAGAAGAAGTGTTAGGTGAGGAGTAGAGGGTAGGCTTGTAGAAAAGCTTAGGAGTAGATAGGTAGGTGGGTTGTGAATTTAAATTTCACAATATATTAGATAAGTGGGATTAGGATATAGGTGGTATTAATTAGGAGAATTAATGAAGAAATGGAAAGGCGTAAGATTAATAGGTAAATATATAATTAGTGAGAAATTAGGCTAATTAATAAGGAGTTAGTAGGAATAAATTAGATAGAATTAGATGATATTAGATGAGATACACAATTAATAGATGAAATTAGTATCAGATGATAATAATAATAATAATAATAATAATAATAATAATAATAATAATAATAATAATAATAATAATAATAATAATAATAATAATAATAATAATGATGAGACAAGAAATTTAGGTGCATACATATCTAATATAAAATAAATATGAATTACACTTATTTGGCTTAAATAAACATAATATGAGGCTTTATTCTATTCTTAATACTCAAACTACCTCATCCACGATTAAGGATAGGAATTTATATCAACAAAAAACTATTATTAGCTATAAGTTGTGCTATTCTAGTAGTGTGATTCTATATGAAATTCCAATCATCATAATAATCTATTTACTAATGGGAAGAGAAATATCATCCACCTATATTGAGTACATATACAACATATAGGTCAACTATCAGTTTTTTCCCCTATGTTATTATGATTAAGACTATATTATATTGCACAGAATACATATATTAATAAAAAAAAAAATCCAAGAATAAGGGAGTATCAAGGACCAATCATGTTCCTCCTTATCAAACTACAAATTTCTTTTTATTACACCAAAGGTGTTGTATTTGAATAAGTACTACAAGATTCATCTGGCACTAGGATATATTCCCTAGTTCTACCCGTATAACATAATATTTTTGACCAATCATTTTTTTCCATGTGTTCGGGTATATGTTAGTTCTTTTTCTACTATGTGTTTGGGTAGGTGTTATCTGTGTTGCAATTTTTTGAGTAGGTATTTTTATGTAGTTGCCAAAAATTTACAATTATAATGTGGTAGTTTGATGAGGGCCCCTTGCCACCTATATTCACCTTACAATGGGAAGGGTTTTCATTATAATCCTTTCTCTGGCTCCCATCTCACCAAATATGGAATTAGTCCCTTGAAAGTTTAAAAGATTCAAGCCAGTAATCTCATCCATGAAACTTCACCCAAAATATATGCCATGTCAATTGGATACAAGTGCCACATCAACCACCTATTTGTGCCATGTCACCTAGAAGACAACGTGAACTTAGGCATTATATTGGTCTTGTACGGAGAGATCTATGAATTGGATTTCAAGGCAAGAAATAAGCTTAGGGATAAATAGGGACTACAATGATTAGATTAGAATCTAGAATTAAAATGAAGATTAACCCAATGAGAAAAATAGAGTCAAATTCGAGTTTAAAAAAGATAGAGCTTGGGATTTTGAACAACCAAAGAATTGTATGGTAAGAGCTCGACATCAATCATGGTGAAAGATAACATATCATATTAATTATGATTGTAATATAATAATAAATTATATTAAATTATATATTATATAATTTGATATAATATGAAAAATTATATAATACTTATATACTCAAATATCATAGTAATATATATATATATATATATATATATATATATATAATCTAATATTAAAATATATATTATATACTATTAACATAATAAATAATACAAAATATATACAAATAATATACAGGGTTAATTTTAGCAGATAATGTTCATTAATTCATGAATATTCTATTTTTAGGATTTTGGTTTTGGTGATTTTTTAAGTTCACTAGATGGGACTGGATCACAAAATTTTAGGGATATATACTGGATCAACTTGCTAGCCCTTTACAATAATATATAGAATTACACTTAAATTCACTAGATATATATAATAGATCCCCTGAGGGCATGACCTATACCAACCATGACAAAAAGTAGAACCAAAATAGAGGAGCACAGAACTGAAGCACAATAATGACTGAATAAAATGAATGAAAGCACCAAATAACAATCCAAACCACATCAACTAGATTCGAATGATAACATCAAACAAAATAGCCAAGTGACAAGACCGAATAACACAACTAAATGATAGAGCCAAATGACACAATTGAATGACACAACCAAATGACATAGTTAGATGACATAACTAAATATTAGGGCAAAATGATATAAATAAATGACAAAGGTGGATGATAGCACCATGTGATAAAATTGAATGATATATCCATAAGCTAGTGACGAGAAATAAGATAAGTGACATAACCGAATGGTAGAGCCGAATGATAGTTTGGGGTGGGAGAATTGGTAAACTAGAGCTGAAACCCTTCTATCAGATGATAGTACCAAAAAAGAGTATTGAATGATGGAGATAAAAGTATAGGCCATCGTGGCATTTAGTGGGAATGGTAAAAAGATATGCCAATCATAAAAAAAAATCATACATATTATCTTATTTGAAAGAACCAACCAAAAAGTGCCCACAAACATAATGCACTCTAAATCAAAGTATTTATTTTTTTAGTTTGTCATAAATTTGACTTCAGCTATTCAATAATATAAAAATAATTTTACATTTACAAATCCCCATTGATATCTCAAAATAAAGAACCAACCAAAATAACATATCACCCCGAAATAGTTTTTTGGTGATTACATGCCACCACTCAAAGATGAACCTCTGGTTTTTTATGAAAATGATAATGACAATGAAGTGGTAGATGATATTGGACCATCTCACCAAACAAAAAGTTTAGTTGAAACCTCCACTCAAAAATCTTTGAGAAGGAAGATAAGTAGATGGATAATTAGAAGTTCCTTTAAGGTGGACTTGGCAATAAATTTTTTTTTCATAGACTTGTAGAGCCTAAAACTATTGATAATACTCTAAAATAATGCAGATGTACAATATGTAACCAAAAACTAGGAAAATAACACAATGAAATTGAAATTAAACATGATTGAGAAGCAATGTGGACAAGTATATGAGATAGTGAAGTACCCAGATGGACTGATAACAAGAATACATAGGTGGAAAACTAAAGAATAATGCATGCATGTAGGATGTATATGAGAACATGAAACTGATAAGAATGTCAAAAACATCTTGTGGAGAAAGGGGAAATAATTGAAGGAAATTTTAGAAAATGCAAGTAATTTCATCTAAAGGTGAAATACATATAGTTCTCTACTATAAACCATTTTCTAAAAAAGGATAGACCTATTTGTGATTTTTAGATTAAGATTTTATTTCAACATAACCGATTTATGTATATTCCACAATCATATTAGTTGGATAACAGTGCTTGAGAAATGGAAAAATATCTAGCAATGGTTGAAATTGAAGATTTGAAAGAAAGTGTTAACATATCACTATTTATCTCACTGTCCATTGATGAGGTCACAACAACTAACAACACATCCTAGGTTTACATTCATGTGTATACTTTTGAGAACTATTCAAGGAAACCTCACCTATTAGATGTTCATAAAAATGGTATAAAAATTACAATCTATAAAATCATCATAAATTGGTTGTATTGAATTTTAAAGATAAATATGGAACAAATGATTATGCAATAGCTATGAACCTGGTGTGTGTTTGGATTGATGGTACATCAGTTATGCAGAGGTATAGAAATGGTTTCTCTATTTAGATGGAAATAATAGTTTCCTCATATATGATTTTAATTCACTACATGGATCATAAGATGAATCTTGTATACAAAATGGTTAGAAAATTTGTTAATGTGGCCAAAGTGGAGGAACTCATTTGTGACCTACATGCTTATATGTCAAGCAATCCAAAAAGAATTTTAGAGTTCTAAAAAGTTTTAATAGGAGTGACTGATATTAAGAAACTATTCAAAGATGTTGATACAAATTGGATCTCTATGTATGAACCTACATGCCAAATTTTTGAAGAATATCTATCTTTAGTAGGTTTTATGTATGAATATCATAGATAATTTGACAAGGCAAAAGATTTGTTGTACCATTTAACATATTTGGAAACACTACTAACTTTATGTTGATCTATTCTAATGCTGAAGAAAATGAATTTTTTAATGAAACATTCTTAGGAGAGATCCATTTAATTGTGGACTTCATACAATTGAGAAAATGATTATGTCAATTTATAGACATATTATACACTTTGAATGAAATGTTTCAAGGCCTTGGTTTTAGTAGTTGGCAATGTTTAACTGACATAAATAACTCTAACATTTATTTTAAGTTGAAAATAAATGATCATATTTATGTCATTATTAATGGAATAGAGATTCTAATGTACACTTTATACAAAAGACTTGATCTTATGGGTGCTTAATCTGAAGAACTGCCCATAACACATATTCTTTATGACACTGTTCTATCTAAAACCCAGATGAAACTAAGTAAAGTTTTCCAAAAATTATCTACAGAGATTTGATATTATTTTCAAATGGATGATTTGTTATAGGCCATGACGGTTATGAATCCCATTTTTTAGAATATTAATAACAGTCAAAATATGGGTAGCAATTTATTTCACAAATACATGGGTTATCTTGTAATGCATTTATGTAAATCTATAGAGTTGAATGGATTAAAAATTAAACATATTTTGGAAAAAGATATACTAACATCCTAGTCAACCCATTTTGGCATTACAATGTTTGAAAAATATCATCTTCTAACCAAACCAACAGAGAATGGGGCAATTACAAGACTATGGGAAAAACTTTATCCTAGTAATATACTATAAAAAAGTCTAAGTTAATATTTTTGATTATATGGGCTTTTTCAAACAATGATTCTAGGCTCAGTGGAAGATGAAAAATTATTCAGTGTACTATCATTCATAAATTCAAAACTTTAAAATAGATTGGATAGAAATTTAGAAACCTATTTGAGATTATGTGTTTCACATTTAGGAGTGGATATGTTTTCTTATGAAAGATCTATGGAAACATGGAGTTCTCTAACTGAAATAAGAGGCATTGGTAATACAACGAAAAATAAAAAATGATTTAAACAATGACACCAAATTTGGAAATAACATGATAGATACAAATGTCACTACCGATGATCAGGGTTGTGTAGGATTGTTTCAACTACCAGACTATTAGTTTTGAGTTTCTAGATTTTAATATCACATGTTTGTGATAAGATGCAATAATTGTTAAATATTTTCTAAAATTTATTTCTTTGTTTATTACTGAGTGTTGAATGTAAAATATTAATATATTGTGATTGTGTTAGGGGTAACATTGGAGGTTAATATGGTTATTTGTGTCTTTGATACATATTTTTTAAAGATCTATGTTTTCCTTACATATGTAATGTATTTATTATTCCTTCATAGTATGTCATATGTGTCTATAATGTGTTTGACATAGAATTTTGGTAGTATTTTATGTGCCTTAAATGTACTCATGATTTACTTTATCTAATTTTTTGCAAGTAATTTTCACATGTTTATCATAAGATGCAATAATTATTATACATTTTTAGTTGTTCAAAAACAATAATAACTATGTCAATGCCAAATCACTTTCCTGAGGATATTTAAAATGTTTTCAATATTTTTAGAGTCCTTAAAATTTATTATTTTCATAATAAAATTATCAAATAAAGTATAACCTTTCAATCACATATCAATGAGTATGAATGACAATCATGTTGTATAGGATTCCTCTTCACAAATTTGTAAATACTAACCTCTTGTTTATACCAATTATTATATGAATAAAACTGATTTCATGAGTCCTTATCTATATAAACATTCTTAGAACATTAAATAATCCATTAACCTATTTTATATTTCATGATCACAATCAATCATGCATATTTTCAACTTTGATGAATCCTCATTATTATTGACTATCACAATACTATTTACAACGTAAACCTATACATAACATGAATTTTATTTTATAATGAACTTAGTTGCATATCAAATCATGATTTACTCAATAAACAATCCAAATATAACAAAGAAATGATAATCTACAAAAAAAACAAGTCACTATTTTAGCAGATCATGCAATAACTATTATACATTTTCTGAATGGCATTTTTATGTTTCTTACTATGTTATTATTGCAAAAGATTAATATATTATTATTTTAATAGGGGGAACACTATATAAAGGAATATGTTGACATTAATCCATTTATATTGAGATGTGAGTTTCACAAGGGCATCACAAATATCAAAAGGGGGCCTAACACCATACAAGTATACAACATCATAAAATTTAAATTGAAATTACAATCTACATGGATCATCCAGTAATTAAGAATCAATAAATTGATCAACGCATCTACAAAATTGAACTTATCATTCATAAAATATATTTTAAAAGAAAACATTGTTTATAAATATATAAAATAGATTGTCAACTACTCAGCGAGTTTCCCAACCATTTTCTTAATTTTTTTCTCAACCACATTTTTAGCTACTTTCTCAATCACAAAATACTTTGTGCCACTATTGTCCTTCAATATCCCTTCCTTTACCATATCCATAACCATAACATGAAAACATTTAATATTTTCCCTGTCTTCCTTTCTAGCATCTCCTATCAAAATTAGACTTGGATGAACAACTATCTTCTACTTAAATAAGGCATCAACTATAAAAATTAGACTTGGATGAAGAACTATCTTCTACTTGAATAAGGCATCGAGATCCTATCCTTGATCCTTAAATATTTTTCATAGTGTGTTGTTCTATTTATTCAACATATAGAGATTATTTTTGAATTGAACAATAAATAACAAACATTTTTGTGCATTTTTTAGATGCACATTGAGTACCTCGACTTCTATTTAAAGTTCTCATATTTTTTCTACATTTTAAAATGTAATGTAATTAGATGTGAACAAAAATAAGAATGACATGATATTTGACTAAAATGAATATACATTACCAATTATTTTTCTTTCTCTACATTTATAATCATAAGGTTGGTGTCTTTCACCCATTTATTATAATATGTCTATGTTTATTCATTAAATTTATCCAACCTATTAAGTATGATAGTCAGCAAATTATAAATGTAACTATTAGCAATAGTAACGGACCCAAATTTAACTTTCACAAACAAACCATTAATATATATGGGTTCTTATTAAACTAATGAAAATAATCTCTCTCAGAGTGGTTGTGATAATGGACATTTATTTTTTTTACCAATGCCTTTGCATGAATCTCTCACACACAATTATTTTAATTCATCAATTACTCCTTCTTGAATATTAGATATAATTCTATCCAGTACAAAAAAATTTAGTGGAAAAGATGTAATGGCATCATCAGATAGGACAACATTCTCTATTAGGTTCATATTTTATAGTGAACTTCATGAAGGTTCCTACTGAGAAGTCATAAGAACATATGTTGCTTCTCCTTGGATAAAATCATGTGGATGTAAAGCAGTTCCAACATCAATTCTAGTTTCAAACCCTATATATTCTTCATCAAGTTCAATTTATATTAAATAAGTCAATCCTTGTGCACTTGATAAACCTCCAATAGAAAAAGAGAGGAATTGGGAACCTAATAATTATAGTTTTATAGTTCATTGTGGGGGTTGTAATAGAACAACCTTCCTCCTTCTGTGAAATGCATTTAGGGGTGGAGGTGATAGCATAATGTTCCTAATAGATATAGGATGGTCTACAAAATTTAAGTTATTTTTAAAAATAAATAAATTTTTTAAAAAATGTTATATTCTAAATTGAAATTAAAAGTTTAATACTTGTATTTGGAGATGGTATATCTTCTAGTCTACACAATGTATTACAAGTGACAAGTGTGTTTTGAGATAGTATATTATGCAAATTTTTAGTATAAAAAAGTATAATCAAAAAGAAAATTTGCAATGTAAAATACCTTCCACAGAGAGTCGAGAAGGCAAAGTAGATGTTATTATTTATTGAGATAGTGGTTGTTCCACCATCGAAATTATTGTTGAGTCAACTCCAAGAATGAAAAAATAGCTAATATAATGGCACTTGAGTCTTGAAAATTAAAATCTCCTTTGAAATTTTTAAATAGTAAACTTGTAGGTGGAGATGACATCGAAGAAACTCATGGACATTTCACAAGCTAATAGGATTGCAAGGATGAATCTACATATTCTTCAACTACAGTTACATGTTATCATTTTGAGGTAGATTATTTTTGTGAGGCACACATTTTTATATGTAAGTTTTAAATAACAGAGTTTAAAAATTTATTAACATTTACCTTGGTAACTATTTAACAAAAAAATAAATATTAAACCCTAGATCAACAAATGAATAAATAAACTAACTTCTTTGTCGTCCATAGATAAAGAGTTTATCATATTTTTGGGTCAAGTATAGGTAGACCTTACATTTTTTGGAGGTCAAATTAGGCCTCATAGTACAATACCATTATAATATTGTAATAACAAATAGTGGATCTGGGATTGGTAGAAGTAAAATTTAATTCAAGCCATATCTTAGCAAAAATAAAAGAGCACCAGCCAATTTTATATTTAAAAAGACTAAAAACAATTTAAAATAGTTCCCAATAGGGAATATCTACTACTCTTCCCTAGAACACTATTCTAGATTGGAAAAATTGAACCATCGAATTAGAAAAATGGTGACTAACATATTCAATTTGGAGGCCCTTCCTCCAACTATCTAAAATAAAAGAGAAAATGAGGATTTTAAATTTTAAAAGTTGAATTTTCAATATACAAACAAATTTAAAAGTATATACCGATTCAGTTGATGTGAAAATTGAAATTTATCACCAAAAAATTCCTCTCTTCATCTATCAGTATTGATTTGGAACTCACTGGGGTTATATTGTGAAATGGAAGACTTGTTAGATTCTAAATATCTTCTAGTGAAGTATGAAACAAAGTCCTTCTATAGTCTACTTTTATGGGGAATATCTTCTTGGTAAGGTCATTTGAATACATGAGCATTTCAAAAGCATAGTGTCTATCTCATACTGTGAAATGTAGAGCAGGGTAGTAAAGCTTTATTCCTAAATCCAATCATTATAAGCATCTAGTTGTTTCACAAGCTACAAAATGTTTGGGCATAGTAGGTTTTTTAAAATGAATTTTATCTTTATGTGCGCAAAGGGGGATGAGAAATTAGTTCTAAAAAATGTTAAAAATGAGGGTAGGGCTGACTATTTATAGATCAAGGTAGGTGACCAGGTAACCAAATAGTAAAACATATACACAAGTCACACGCCCAACATAGTCATTCATTTCTATCATTTGGCTCTGCCATTCAGCTTGGTCATTTGGATTTGTCATTCATCTTGATTGTTTGACTATGAAATTCATTTGTGTCATTCATCTATGTCATCTAGGTATGTCATTCAACTATATTATTCAGCTATGTCATTCAGTTATGTCATACGACTATATCAATTGATGATGTCATTTGGTTGAGTCATTCAGCTATGTCCTTTAGCTTGGCCATTTGGCTTCATCATTTAGTTTGGCCATTCATTTGAGTCATTCAATTCCACCATTCAGTTTAGCTATTTGATTAAGTTGTTTATTTTAGTCATTTGATTCTACCATTTAGTTTTATTATTTAGCTAATCCATTTGATTCCACCATTTATTTTAGTCCTTTGGTTTACGTTTCCAACTCAGGTATTCAGATATGTATGGGTAAAAACATCGATAGATAATTTTCCATCACCCACAGAGGATTTGCCATACCGATGAATAAAATTGATCTAGATTAGCTAGATATTTCCAATCGGTTTTTTAGTAGGGACTCTTAAAATGAACCCTAATAATATATAATATAAATAGTTTATATATTAGCAATAATGGGTTTTTTAAGTGAAGGAGTGGAAATAGATGATGTGATGTGGTTGGAAAAGAGTCATTTTTTATTGACTATACTTTATTTGATTATATAAATAATACAGATTCACGTGTGCATTGACTCAACAATACACTAACTCTAATGTGTGGTAAATACATTAAGGTTATGGAGTTTACCTTGTTTCTTTCATTAGAGTCGAAGTGAGTACAGAAGGTTTTACAAGGTTCATGCCACCTGTGCATAAGTAGGCATCATCCATGATACAGTGTGGATGTTATGTTAGAGGAGTCATTGGTTGAAAGAATTGGCTGAATGTAGTATAAAGGGACGGTAGATTTAGGTCTCAAGAATTAGGGGGTGCGAACATCCTAGTCAAAATAGGAATATAAGATATAATTGAAATGAAAAAAACTTATACATTTTGTCTTGTGATCCTTGCACCCTCATGGCAAATGTTAGTAAATAAGTAATAATAGACAATATTCATCGTAATATATGATATTAGAAGAAATACATATAATTAATCCTTTAGTAAAAAAAATAAAGTTTAATTCAAATACATTTAAATTAAAAATATTAAACATGCACATTTCCTTTAAAATATAAATATTATTAAAAAATAATCGTATTGCTTTAATAAATTACATTTTACTCCTAAAAATTCCTAATTTTATAATCATTATAAATCATCATAATGAAATAAATAAAACATTATATCTCTATTATATTGTCATTATCAATTTCCGATATGGAATGGTTCACTACAAGTATTTTAATTTAAAATGAAATAGAAGATAATGCTCAAGCTTATAATGTATGCACATGAATAAGGTTATTATATATATTAGCTTCATGATTTAACTTTGTACAATCATAAGAGATACAAGGTAGTGAGATAATTTTGTGCCATGTTACACCTATCCACCAACATGATGTTTGTATAGAGTCCATTAGGTGAAAATGAAGAATCATTTAAGTTTTATAATCCTCTAGCACTTTATTACCATTAATGATATGCCAGTTATTTTTACATGTGGCCATCTTATTCTCTAAATAACGTAAAATAATTGTACCACTACACAAATGAAATATTCAATAGAGGAATTACTACACAATCAATGTCCCTCCTCACTATATGAGACATTATGATATTAGAATGGTCATAAATAATGGGGACTAATATTGTTTTCATTATCCTATAGCACCTTGATCGAGTAAATCTTTCAAATAATTGAACAACAACACATAATTTATAATTCCTAATGAATGTATCCAAATAAACTCCCTATCCATAACCATTTCCTTAATGGGATAATTTATATATAATTTATTCCCCTCATCCAAGATTTTTTGTCCCATTAATTATTGAACCACTTCCTGGTGTTTTTCCAACTTGCATTTAATTGATCAATGATGATCTGAAGGTTATTTTGACTTCACTATTACTTTTATATGTTTATTCTCATCCTCCGTTTACTTATTTTTCAAGCCCTGACAACTATGGTCATTTATTGTGGTCTTGTTTCCTTTGATAATCATAGTCGTATTACATCTTTATGTTTCTTTCAATCCATGTGACCCCAATCACAACATCTATTTACATTTGATATAGCTAAATTTTTACTAGCTACACATTATGAGGCAAGGAATTTGACCTTTTATATACCTATCATAACCTTCTTTTCTTACCTCAAATTACCGTTTCCAACCATATAAATTTATCTTTTGTAATTTTTCTATCCAATTATACTTAATTAATATAATGTAAATCTCTTTATGTTTTATCACTAAAATTGATATTTTATGAATCAATATTGCATCATTTAATTTTACTATTATTTTATATTTATTAATTATTTGGTGTGTTTAGATACCAAAGATAAATAATGAGTTTTAGTGAAATATCTAACTTGTAGGAATTAAGTAAGCTAACCTTTAGTAATTGGGTATTCCAACCCATAATAATTATAGCAGTTTACCATTGCAATGCATAGATATTTTAGTCGTTGATATTTATAACCTATATAAAATACTAGGTCAATGATTAAAACTTCTATAAACCTCTAATGGATTTCATAGAAAAGGGAGACACAAATGGTTTTAACACATAACCTATAGTAGCATTATTGATGAACCCTATAGTGAGTAAGGATACATTTAGATTAACATGTATCATATGTGTTACATTTATTTCAAAATTTAGTATAACTATAGTGGGATAACCACAAACCACATTGTTACATTTATTGAGCCATGGCAGCCAATTAATCATGAAGAAAAATTCCATCATCTAGAAGTAAGAACCTAAAGAATAAACACATCACTGTCACATCACTCTCTGTGAACTATGTTTTTCTATCATTAGAAACACGTAGTTTATTACTCTATTCTATAACTAAACCAGTTGTTTTACCATGTAGCATGAATAGTTTGTCTCCATAAAATATTTATTAATTTGATATGTAAAAATAAATCTACATATTATATTAATAGATGATGGAAAATATTTTGGAATAATTAAGGTTTTTATATTCTTTCATATGGAAGAAATAAAGTATATTTAAAATCCTGTCTAATATTTTATAGTAGCAATACTCACATTTCTATACGATCAATATATATATATATATATATATATATATATATATATATATATATATATATATATATATATATATATATATATATAGAGAGAGAGAGAGAGAGAGAGAGAGAGAGAGATTCTAAATACTAAAATCTTTTACTGATTTTTTTGTGTTTGTCTATAGTTTCTTAAGCTTGATTCAATAAAGGTAATGTGTACTTGTGTAAATGTTCTTATTATTTATATGAATTTTTCAACCTAAAAAAAAAGTTAATTTCATTTACGTAATATTAAATTTAAATAAAATTAAGTGACAACAAATCACATCTAACCTGATTACAACCCTTGTGCATGAGTATGAAATCCAACACAAGAAGTCTTCTCTATATTATCCCTAGTCCATTGGTCAGGTTGATGTCACAAATAGATAATTGGAGAATATTCTCACTAAAATAGTTAAATAACACTATAAATATTTTAAACATGTCTTCCTAAAGTTTTATGGCCATACTAAACAACATGGAAGACTACCACTAGGTTTACATTGTTTGAACTTGTTTAATGCCAAATAATTGTTCTTCTTATAAAGTTTGAGTTGAAAACTTTGTGGAATACCATGAAACTTGGATTAAATATTAATACAACACATAAGGATATATTAATAGAGCTCAATGTGTTGGATAAATTCTAAATATTAGTGTTTCATCATACATAATAGGCTCAACACCAAAGACTGAGATAGCATGACAAATTCATCAAGTCAAGAGAATTCCAACAAGGAGATTAGGCGCTACTCAATGTTTCCAAGTAGAAGGATATAAAATTCACATTAAAAAACATGTATAATGGTAATGATGATATTTATAATTATTCAAATATGGTTTAAATAATATACAAATAATATATCTTGTAAGATTTTCTTTAATAGTAAATGGTCATTGCCTCAATATATGGAATAAACCTCTCTCAAAGGAAGAGTTTATGTGGAATATCATCAAGGAATAATAAACCTATATGCATGTATGTATAATTATCTAAAATGTTGGATGAGCATACTCTTTAAACACCATAATCCTTAGATTACCATGTTCCACTATCACACAAGAATTATAGCTCATGCTCCATTTACATCTATAAACTATGAGCAAGGTGTTTCCTCTTTGGTAAATCTATTTATTTAGGCTTATTAAAGTTTGTATAAATATTCTAACTATAAAAATAATTTCTTATTCAATTTTTTTTTAAAATAAAAAAATGACAATGAAAACCTTTGAGAATTATTTGTATCCTTGGTCAAAAAACTAGTTTAATGGCTTACCAATGCTAAATTGGAGTCCTTGGGAATAAAACCAACTTACTAATATTAAAATGAAAAGGTTTAGATAAAGAGGAAGAAATATAAAAACAAAAAGATAAGCCTTTTGACATTCCTCCTCAACGCGTATCACCTTCAAGGCATCATAAATATAATTTAGATAGCTCTATGAGACAGTTTTATCTTGCATTTTGATAGTACATGTTGCACATTTATTGTTTAGGGATATTAAAAATATATTATAGGTTCACTATTAAATACTATAAATGGATTATAAATGCAATGAGATGACATCTAATGCCATATGATGATGAAAAATGTTATAAGACACTACTATAAGCTACATTAAGAATCATACCTCTGTTTAAAAAAAGGAAAAGATGAATCTTTGAAAAATTTAATTTTCAAAAATTCTATGTATTATTACGTATTCCTTAAGGATGTTGAAGTTCTTCACTCAAAATCCTCTATGTTGCATCTTAATAGTTTCTTCCCATTACAACACATATGGTGGCTTAGTAGACTCCATCATACAATAAAGGGATTACCTTTGAATAATTGACCATGACATATTTCAACTCAAACACATTTTAAGGCAAACTATAAATAGTAGATGAAGATAGTTAATGTAAAAAGTAGTGCCATATTTTAGATAGTCACATTCTACTAGTCATTATAAAGGAAAGACTATTGCTACAAAAAACTGTAACTTGTGATGTAAGAAGCATGCCCTCATTGTTGCAAAAAGTGGAATTTAACTAAAAATATCCTCTAAACAATTATGAAAATACCAATAACTCAATCAATATTATTCAATTATTCATTCCAATCAAATGTGCATTCTCCATGTTAAATGCTACATTACTACTCCATATACTAGAGGATGAAATCTACTCATCAAAAAAAAGGAAAAAATTTAAAATGATTAGTAAACCCATGAATATAAAGGTTATGATGGAATAATTTTTATTGAAATAAACATGTTTTTTTGTCATTTACACAATTTTTAATATTTTTTCAAAAAAAAAAGAGTACATTACGAGTCATAATGGTACAAGCTCAAACCATGACTTAATCCTTCCTTTTAGGCCCACTTATCATGCCAACCTTTTTAGTTGCTAGATACATCACATCCTTTTATTACCTTCCCTTCCAAATTATTTTCATCACTAACTCAATCACTTAAGGATGTGTTTTGTATTAGTTGGGGAGAGAATTCCATGGGAAGTTACATTATCCAAATCACTACTACAAGTATATGGAATGTCTTGTTAAGTCAAGTTTTAGGTAATCAATTATGAATTTAAGGGAAATTAAATTATTAATAATGATATATGGGTAGTTTAGAACCAATATGATGAGAATATAAACATAAAACATCACCATAATTAGCTAGTCACATGCAAATGAATAGGCAAATCCACCTTTCTTGGTGTAGGATGGAATAGTTCACAAGAAAATGGGTTGTGATGTACTCAGATGATAACCCATATATCTGAAACCATTGAGAGAATGTGAAGAGATTGATGACATCTTCAAAAATGCAAGATGGATACACTAAATTAAAATAATAATCAGGTATGATAATTTAATTATTGAAGATTTTGTAGATAGCTTGGTACATGATGTAACCACTCTAAGAGGGCTCTGAGTTAATGTGACTGAATAATTTCCTACAAAATTCACTAGATTACCATATGAAGGATAACTATGGCATAAGAAAGATAATGCCATAAAAAAGAGACCTAATTTTTGTATAAAGAGAAAAACTAATTTTTTATCAAAATGCAGTACACATAACTTCTCCCTACCTTTGTTTTGGTCAAAAGTCTCCCTTTATATCATAGATTAATTAACCTATGGTGACAAACATTTATTGATATATACAAATGATGTCATATTATTGGCTCAACTTTTGCATGTAATAAAGGTGAATGGACCTAGTTTATAGTTGAATATGATAAGACGGATGATTGAAGAGTACCATAATATGAAGATAAAAGTTTTTTCTCATCACTATTTTTTCAACTGATAATTCAAAAATTCTTAAGGTACTATCTAGATTTCAATTACTTCTTATCAATGGAATAACTACTAGATGAAGAACATCAAGAAGTAGGTGGTGAACAAAATGATCAAGTTATAGAGAAACAAGTGGAGATTGTTGGATATCATGGAGGGAGAGGCCTAAGAGGAGAAGAAGAAGAGAGAATTTAATCTTAAAACCGTCTTCCTTAGAATATCAAGTTAATGGGATAAAGAGATTGTAGATGTCCTATTTACATAAATACTATTGAAATAAAAATATATTCCATCTTCTTAGGATCCTAGATGGTAATCATGTGGGATTGGATGGAGAATAGAAAATAATACACCTCTATATCCCATATTGTTATCCAAATACAAACTGAAGAATCACTTGAGAAGAAGGAAGACCTTGGTTAAGAGGAATGTGAAATTCATAACAATTTTAATGAATATAACTCAACCCCTTCCATCTATGAGATTGGATCCTTTGGGGAAATGGGACACTGGGGTACTTCATTAAAAATAATCCAAAAAGAGACAATGTAATATCAAACCAATGGAAATAAATAAATAATAAATCCTTATACATCGAGAACAAGAAGAAAATAAAAAAATTTAGAAACCTTAAGTGAAACTAAAACCATTAATGCAATAATAAGAGAATTAGAAACTAAGGATCATAGTTTGTATTCTTTATCTAGGGTGGCAGGAGAAGAGAGTAGACATATTCAAACTCATAAAATTTAACATGTAGTAGAATAAATTCCTATGGATATATGAATGTAAAAAATACCTTTTAATCCATTGCCACCTAGAAAGAGAGTATTTTCTCATCCATCACCATTTAGATAGAAGAGAAAATTTAGGAGGAACTGCTCATGCAAGGAAATGTTAAAACCCAAAACATGCAATTCTAATGACATAATTAGCTCAACCTATTAAAGGATGAAAATAATGACTTGTATAATAATATTGCATAAAATAAATCAAATATCATAAGATTGATATAAAACATATAGTACATCATTCAGTAAACTATATAACTCATGAATTATAGATAATTTATAAGGGTGTATGTCATTTACCTTGATAATCATTTGGTAAAATTTCAGTCCATTAGAATTTATTATGATCTTTATAAATTGGTGAATGAACCTTATTTGTTATTTGAATTTTATATTAGTAACACCCTTGAGGAACAAAATCAAATATTTTAGTTTTATGCAGAACTACATTATTCTCAATGACCTTGACTGAAACACAAATCTTTATTTAGGTGACGTGTTATTGTTCTATTTTTTTTTATCTTAGTAATAAGAGAAAAATATGCAAGGAAATCTTATATCACAATGAAAAAGAGATAGAGTTGACATTAATTAATAAAATGGATGAAACTAGGCTAAATATAATAGAAAAATACTAGATTAAACCAATGAACTTAAGACAAGTAGCTACAAGAAACATAAAAGAGAAAATTAAGTCTCAAAATTAGTATTTGAATTTAAATGACAAAAAATCTTAAACAATCCTTTTATCCCTATCCAATCATATTGAGTTAAGTTAAAATAGAATTTAGAAATATAAAGCCATTTAAAAGAAATAATTTTACGGTGGCTCTTAAATGGGTCATTAGATATATTGATGTTGTAAGAATAAAGATATTAATATGGATTTACATAAATTACCAATAATATGGATTTAGAGAGGAAACCTAAAAATATAAAAGATGCGTTAGTGATTGTCAAAAAACATGGAATAGGTGTAACAGAGCCATTTATTTCTTCGTGCTTGGCTACTTTTTACAAAGGTTTTATGTTTCTTGAGGACAAGCACCATGTTTTGTTGGGTATTTTAAGAGCCAATGAAACTAGCATTTTGTGTACCTCTTATAAGATCCTTTGCCTACCTTCCACTACCATTTACAACCATATAAATTTATCTTTTGTACTTTCTTTATCAAATAGTACTTAATGAATATAATGTCCATCTCTTTATGTTCTATGACTAACACTATTATTTTATTAATAAATTGTTTGAATCATGTACTCTTATTATTATTTTAGATTTAATACTAATTTTGTATGCTTAAATATAAGGTATATATCATTAATTTGATAGCACATAGACAACCTATAGTAGCTAGGTAGGCCAATGCATAGCAATTGGGCATGCTAACTTATAGTAACTATAGTCATTGACTATTACAACACATACTAATTATAGAATATAATTATTTCAACTCGTAACAAATACTTGATTGATTATTATAACACATAGAAACCTTCGATGGATTCTTTAGAAAATGGAGACATAATTGGTCAATTCATGACTAATGGTAGAATTAAGTACATGAAACCTATAACAATTGAAGATAAAACTAGGTAAACCCCTAAACTATGTGGCAATTATTCTATCTTAAAAAAAGATTATAATAGTTTAACAACAATACCATGTTGTTACTTCTACTGGGTCCTAGAATTTTATTCGGCATGAAGATAAATTCCATGAACTTGAAGGAATAGTTCAATGAATAAGCATACCATTGTCACCTCCTTCTCTATGGAATATGTTTCTTTGTCCTTTTCACTATGCAAATGCATGTTTTATTTTTTTCTGAAACTCTGTTATTTTTTCAAGTAGCATGAATAAGTTGTATCTATATAATTTTTTGGAAATATATATGTAAAAATAAACCGACCTTCTCTATTTAAGTATATTCTATAATTATTTTCAAAACTCAGGAATAATGAAGTTTTTGAAATTGAAACATACAAAAGATGGAAAGTATATTCCAAATCCTTTGTAATCTTTTACAGTAGCGGTACTCACATTTCCATAGGATTTTTTAATATAAGAAGAATCAATATGACATAAAAATAATGGTTCTAAAGGGAAGGATTACAACTCAACTCTGACCAATGAGTGACCCATCAGAAAGACTTGTGGTAAAGATATTGATCTATTATCATTAGTTGTTATTTATGTTGTGTGAATAGTATAATCATTTGTTGAAGATTATTCATGTGTGTACAATTTCTTAAGATTGATTTAGTAAAGGTAATTGGTACTTGTCTAAATGTAATTAGTTTTCTTTAAGAAGATTTCAACCTATAAAACAACCAATACTCAACTTATATTTCCTCAATCTCTTAAATCACTAATGTGTATATACATTGTCGATGCCTCTCTACGTTTACAAACCCCTGGTTGAAAATTAATTAAAGTAGAATAATTGACGAACCAATTAGTTGTCTCATGGAATACATCTAATGAATTGAACTCAAGTGATTGGATTGTATCGATTTAATCGAGTAGTTGTTATTGCTTGTCATTGTCCACCATCGCTACCATTTCGTTAACGGCTAGATAGATTTTGAAGTATCTGTCCTCTTTTTATTATTATTTTATTGTTATGTATTTTTTCAACAGTGGCCTCCACTATATGATGTGTGGATAATTCTTCGGTGATGAAAATATAATTTACTAGTATATGGCTTGTTCCCACTTTGTCACATTTATATCTTCTTGACCACATAGAATTTGGTTTTATTAAACTTTATATTTCATTCTCATTACTTGTGGATTATTATCCACAATTATTTATACTGTATCTACTTGTATTTATGCCACCCAAGCCTAAGGTTCCAAGTGTCCTTGTGGCTAATGTACAACATAATTCAGTTGCATCTAGGGTGACTATAATCACCAGTAACTCTACCGAAATCCACATTTATTTGTGAATGTTTATTATTAGAGTCCTTATTTGTGTTGTGTCAACTCCTAATTATATAATAAATTGAATACAAAACCTTTACTAAATCATATCATCGTTCATATAAAAATAATGTTATAACCTATTTAAAAACCCCTATTACCTATACACAAATTAAACTCATTCATGGTACCATTAACATATAAAGAGATATGGATAAAATTATAATAACTAAATACTTATTATCCTAACCATAAGCATATATTCCCCCTATTATTTAATGTGAAATAATCAAAAAATATTTTATAAAAAGTATATACCAATCATATAAAACATGTCAATTAATAAGGTTAACCCTAATTAAACATGTCAAAATCAAGATGAGACTAGATGGGGCATTACATCCATGTCATCTTCCATCCGCTTTTGTTGTCATTGTGTAGTGACATAGATGTCTATATTCATGGATACCTATGTTCGTGGATGTATATTATCTTGGATGTGCACCTGCATGGTTGTTTACATCCAACTTATATTTTTATGCTTCTGTGTTGGAAAAAGTGTTATTAAATGTGTAAATTTAATGAAGAAAAAAATTAAATTAAATTAAAAAACAACTCGTAACGATGATGGTCTAATTTCTATTTACGACCTTAAAAAAGTCGCATTTTTCCACAACCACGATTGGATTGTTGCGCCTTCGTATAAAATATCTAAATAAAAAACGAAACAAAACAAAAGCGGAAAAGTGTGTAGAGAAAAAGTCTCTTATTCAAGATCAAATCTTATTTCCTACGTACTTAGTTCACCATTATATTTTAACAGCAATGGACAATAATACGCGTGGGACAGAGTCCGTGAATGGGGAAGAAACGCCTAGCCCAACCCTAATTGCAAACGTTTAGCTGGACAATGGCTTAAGTGGATTTAATAGACAGGACCATATTCTTGAAGAGAATACTCCTGTACAAATCGAAGATGGCGAAGTTGTCAGACATGCAAATATGCATCATCGTAGTCTCCACAATTTTGGGAGGCATAACGATATTTCAGCACTTCTCTCAGGTTCATTCGAATCTGTTGAAGAAAGCAATGGTAATGTGCACCATGAAAGACAAACCACAACACCAGTCGATGATACTGCAACGCCAACAGGGATAAGGCGTGTTGATCTACAAGGAGAAACTCCTTCAGGGTCTTTATCTAGATTTCGAATTTGTACTCTAGATGATGGTGGGATCGATAATCAAGAGATCCACAATAACTTCTATCCACAATTGATGCATCCAAGAAATTACGAGCTTTTTGAGGATATTATGGAAAGGGAAGGCTACATTCGTTTTTTCGTGTTCACTCATACTCAAATTGATTATCCGCTTGTGAGGGAATTTGGGCGGACAAACGGTGGTTTGGATTCAGAAATACATGTGTTGGATCCTCTTGAACCCACTTATGAGACCCCTGTTGTAATAAACCACGAGGAAGATAGAGAGGCAGATATGGATCCCGTTAATGAGATCCGTGCCGCAATAAGCGCTGGGGAAGCAACAGACATTTTGGGCTCGCCCACTGCCTGGTGTGAGAGAATAAATGACCCTGAGAATGTTTGTGCAATTTGCCAAGACCCTTTTGAAAATGATCATGTGAATATGAAACTGTTGCCATGCAAACACGTATTTCATTATTGTTGTTTTTTTATATCCACTAGAGTGAAAAATGAGTGTCCGATGTGTCAGGCTAAATACGATTACCACCATGCCAATCGATATTAGAAAATTAGATGATCTCCTTTAACAGCTCAAAATAATGATTCTGACTACTGCCATGTCACTCGATTTTAGAAAATTAGTTCACTTCTTCACTATCGTGAAGGGATAGATGATCTCTTTTAACAATTACAACTAATGATCGAGTGCCGGGTTAAATACGATTGCCACCATGGTTAATCGAAAGCTAATTCCCTTACTTTATATTGTGAGGGGTAGAGCTGGTTTCCTTTAACAGTTGGAACTTATTTGAATTGTTTAACATTTTCTATATATTCTATCACCTATCGTTTTTATATGAAATTTTTTAACATAATAAATTTGTTAACATATGGTTTTGTTTATGAGCTTATTATTTTTTGTTTAATTCATACTTTTAATAAATTAAGTGTTAAAAAAAATATTATTTTGGTGAAGAAAATTTAAATAAAATTTTGTAGAAAATATTTTTTATGTATAATATTATTTTCTGGTATAACAATTTCAAACTAAAAAAACATTAATAAAATTAAATAAACACTTTTCATAAACTTATAATTTTAATGTTTATTTTTTAATTTAAATTTTTTATTAATTAAATTTTTTATTTTTATTATTAAAAATCCAAAGATATTTTAATATGAAATTACTTAACATCTCTATTTTTCTTATTTAATAAATTAAATAATTAACATACTAAAATTATATTTTAAATTTTAATATAATAATTATTTTAAATAAATATAACTTTCTTGAAATCTTTTATCTCATGTATTTTGGTGAGCAACAAAAATTTAAGGGAGACAAAAAGTGCACGTGTACATAACTCTTCTAATAAGCTTGCACATGTTGTAGTAAGTAGTAATTACATTTAGTAACATTATAATTATATATTTTGTTTTTTAATATAATAAATGTATTTGCACACGTCGTAATAAGTAGTGATTTCATTTAGTGACAAGTATTATTATTGAATATATATATATAAAATTTTAGAATAATAATTTCAAATGTAATAAAAATAAAAAATGTTCATTATCTATCATTTTAATGTTAATTTATATATATATATATATATATGTATGTATATATATATATAAATTATCTTTTTAAAGATAAATATGTTACAATTAATTTCATTTTGATTTTTTATAGAATTTTTTAAAGAAAAAAAACCTTTTTATATTTATATATTATTTGAAATTCTTTTAAAATTTAATATATTAAATTAATATTTATAAAATTTGAAAATAAATTTAAAATAAATTTATATTCCAATTAATTACAATTCATGACAAAATACATTTAAACTTCCTCCTCTACGCATCTCCTTTGTTTCCTATAAAATAATTTGCACTTCTTTTGTCTCCTTTGTCTCCTATAAAATAATTTTCACTTCTTTCGATATCCTCTAAATGTAACTTAATTTTAACTTCTTTTAATATCCTCTAAATGTAACTTAATTTTTACTTCTCTTCATATTTAAATTAATGTTATTTATCAACGTTTTTCCATGGGTCACTCTTCAAACAAAATATATCTCCATCTTTTTTCAGAAACACTCCTTGTCATGTCTACCTTCTTATAGAGGTTTATGTCTATAAATTATATTATAAAAAGTTAAATATCTCATTTCTTTTCAAATAAAATATATATCTATAAACTTCTAAGCAAAAAATGAGGTATTACAATGAGTTAATGTACATATCTCATTTCTCTTAAAATATATGAATATATTTTAAGATAAGAAACACTTTATAATTCATATATAAACATACATATATTTCATTATTATCTATAACTTTATATATAGATTAATTCTAATATTTGAAATAATTAAATTTAATTGGTATATTTTTTTCAATATTTTAATTGTATATTAAAATAAATTATTTATATTTGACTATTTAATATATTTCCCTACTTTCATTCAAAATTTATTCATTGAGAGTGAAGGGAGCCATAGAAAGCATTATATGTTTATAGGTTTTCAGGATTTCTTTTCCATCTATCACACTATCGTTCTATCATAAATCTATGTGGGATTAATTTTATTTTGATAACATATATTTTTGCCATGTTTGATTGGCATTTCACCCTTCAAGCGGTGATGCTTTCCATTTATTAAATGGTTATCATCACCATTATTGTATTATTTTATGGACAAATAACCAATGGGATACTGAAAAGTAATGGCACCAAAACAAGCTTGAAAGTTTATTTTTAAAGGTCCAACACAAAGTATTGTTTCTAACACAATACCCACGCACTTGATGTTGTTTTGTATTTACTAGAGTTTGATAAAAACTTATAATTATTTTGAAAATTTACCTTGGTTACTTATTTTGTGGGTCGAGTCTCTTTAAAGAGCCTATTAGAGTATTGGGTTCATAACCATTGGCATGTTCATGGTTTAAAATGAGAAGAAGGCTAAAACCTTACCAAGATTTTATTCTGATTTTCATTCACCAACCCTAAACACTACAAAGATATTGTTAGCCACGGGCCTAGTTTATCTATGACACCCTACTTATTTTATTGCATTAGATGTATAAATTTTATATCTTTGAATAAGCCAAATTTAAAATACCATTTTTTTTATAGAATTTATAAGCTTACCTTTTCTTTTATAAAAGTTTTGTGACAAGCTTATTAAGCCTCTAGGGTAGTTTATCTGCCATGAACAACCAAATTTATATGCAACACATTTTCAAAGAAGGTTCTTTGTGGAAATAGACCTAGCCAAAGAACATAAGGACTCCATTAAGATACAAGTGGGTACTAATCAATTCACATAGCATGTGTTGTATATTAACCTCACAAACACTTGTTTTTGGTGATAGGCTTAGAACCACATGCTTAGACAATGCCCTTTAATTGTCCCCAATTTTTTACTCATCAAGAAAAAAGTCAGTTTGATTCACAATCTTACAATGGGAATTATGACGCATGGATGATAGTATTTAATAGGAGAAATAATTTAGCCTATGGTAATGCCAAAACCTTGTTAGTTGTTTATCCACCCATAGGGGGTCAGAGCTCATCAATATATGTTAGTAATACACCTACACCTTTTCAAGTAAAACCCCCACTTTTATCTCCCACTCACCATAACTCATCACCCATATTGCCTACTCTTTGGACCCCTTCCTTCTACAACTTAATCTTCAAAGATCCCTTTTAGGGTGATATTTTTAGACATTAATATAAGTATCATGAATCTCAATTGAAATGATATCATACAGTTGTCTCTTAGCCCCTAACATGTTGTGGATGAGGACTATGTGCCAAGTAAGAGTATATCCTTTAAACTTCTATATTTTCCCCTTCCTGGTTAATCTTTCAATCAGTTTGCATCCCTCTAAAACCTTACAAAGGGAAATGATATGAATCTTCATGGTTCTCATCAAATTTTTATTCATAGAATGCTAGATGTCTCACTAATCTATCACCTAAAAATATAGTTAGGGATAGTTGTTAGAATTTATCCAAAACAATTTTTTTTACATGTAAGATGTCAATTTTTTTGACTTCCTACTTTAATATACTACTCACACTATTTGGTCTAGGGTCTTTTTATAGGCCACCTATCATGAGCTCGGTCATGGTTATGTTCTAATTTTTTGGGGTTCAAGCCTCACCCATTAGGTGGATTAAACACTTTTTGACTTTAATATTTGTATCATTAGCCTTGCCAACCTATATGTACCTAATGATGTTTTATAATGTAACTTGATCTAGAGATGGTTGGTAGATTTCCTTCTATATTCCCTATGGATCCTCTACGATGATTTTAACATGGTTGAGTCTACTAAATACAAAAAAGGATTTATCCCCATTCGATGGTGTTCATGGGAGTAGGAGGCATGGTTTTACATGTGTAACAAATGTTATGCTTTTTATCCCAACCACAATTGAATGTGCAATTTAAATCCTCCTTCTTTTCCTTCTTTCTTGTTATGCATAATCAACCTATAGTTGTGATCCTAAACACTTTCCTATCTAGTCATCACCCTATCTACTTCTATTTTGAATGGACTACCCTATATTTAAATCCATAATTTATAGTTTTACCTTAATAATTCCCTTCTCAATCATGTGTAAACTATTAGGCATATCATTCTAATTTAGAACCTGGATCCTAGACTTAATGGGGATACTAACTAGATTGATTGGTTGGGTGATGTTATATCTCACATAATAAATTTTCTTTGAATATATGGAAATCACGCTGTAATATTTTGTTAGCATAAACATCATGTGATAATCCATGAATACCTAACGGTTTCATACTATTCATAAGCCTCACATTTTATCCCTCGTCTATGGGATCAAGAAACCATGTGGAGACATAAACTCCAGTCGGTTGAGGCTTTTAAATCCCAAGGAGAAGAAATTAGAGTATAGATGAATTGGCTGAAATTAAGAGACAAACTGACCAAAGAATTATTTTCTCTCCTATGGTATAGATAAGTCCTAGATAAAATCAAATCCATTAGATGTTCTTCACCCATTTTTACCAAGTTTCCTAATATCTTGTAATATTTCATGCATCACTATCATGGTGTGTTTCTCACCCAACCCAACTTTCCTAATCATAAATTTATTCTCTCTCAATGATTTGGGTTTGTTCCATGTAAGATCTCTAAATATTAGATAATTACTTGTGATCAACCTCATTACTTGAGTGATATTAAGGAAGATATTATGTATATGGACACTTACAAAGACCCAAGAGTTGATGGGTTTCATTATGATTTTTTTAAACCTTCTAATATATTATTAGACCTGATCTCCATATAGTCCATTTTGAAGTTATTTTATCCAACTCTTTGAGTTATTTCATTAATCAGGATAATAATAGAATCAATTAAAATTGTAGACCCTTTAAATATATTACCATATAGAGGCCTATCACACTTCTTAATGTATCTTATAGAATTATAGCTAATGGTCTAGCTCTTGGAATAAAAAAACTCCTCCCCTTAATTGGGACAAGTGATTAAACTGGGATTATTCAACACAAATACATTTTGGATAGTGCCATTGCTACCTATGAAGTATGGAATGGGATAGGATGTCCAACAAAATTACATTATTCACCAATATTGCTTTTCAAAAGGATTATGATCAAATTGAAATGTTGTCATGTCCCCTTTTTAGTTGACATGTTCAGAGTTGATGGTTAGCCTATTATTCGACCCTCGTAGGTTGATAGGATGGATAGAGGGTCATGGTGGAGCTTGGCTTGGCTTTGATTAGCAGAATTTATCTAGTTGGCTTATCATTCAAGATATTTTAGACATGTTTTCCTGAGCTCCTAATATATAGGGAATGTTGGCACTCAGCAGACCATCCCTGTTATGGCATGATCATGTGCGAAATCACTCCCTGGTTCACCAGCTTCAAATGGTTTGAGGATTTGACATGAATTGATGGAGATATTAATATTTGATTAATTTAATCAAATATTAATTATTTGGTCTAATTTTAATTAAGACACCCTAATTATAATTTAATAAACCCTAATTTTAATTGAAGAAACCCTAATTAGGGCAAGCACACCTTTTTGAGGGTATAAGGGTTTCTCATGGGAGAGCGTTGGAATTATTAGGAATGATTATTGATTATTGCTAAGAATTCTTTTGTGAAGACTAAGCCAAGGGTTCCAGTATTCCATTTGCATTGGAGAACATCCACTCTTCATTGTGTGCAATTTAGAGGTTCTGAAAGATCAACTAATCTATTGCCAATTTGAGAGATAACTTCACACAGAAGTTATCACAGGTATTTCAGGGATTTATTTCATTAGGTTTTGATTTAATAAATTATCTAGATAGAGATCTTGAGATCAGGTATCTAGAATACAGGACGTAGCATATTATCTTACTTCTGTACAGAATCCGTACTAATCTGTGCAATTTCATACAATTCTGTATCAGGTCATACAGAACCACAGGCAGCTTAGAGACTGACATCGGCAGTCTAGAGACTGACATCGGTCAACTTCATATCGATGATGGCAGAGCAAATCAACTGACTAAGACTGATGTCGGCAGTATATCAGCCGATGACGGCAATATAACCAATGTTGGTGACTATGTTTTGACACGAAAACTTGAGCCATTTCAGATTTAGGTTTTATTTTTAGATTTACAAAAGACCAAGTTTTTAAGACAGTATTTTCATATTCTTTATGTGCATGATAGAGGACATCTATTGTAATCATCTAGACAAATAAATAAGATCATTGATTTGCCAGTTAAGAGATTATACTGTGGTTTATTTATTTGATTGAATTTATCTTGCAAAATCACATCTTTATTCATGCAAAAACATTAAAAGGCAAAATACAGAGAAATAGTCAAAAAAATATCCAGCTTCAGAATTGAAGGGAAAAAGGGGATATTACAGTGGTATCAGAGCTTTTGTATTGCCATCGTGTTGGGTAGTTTGGGTAGAGTGGTATGTACAGTGATACCACTATTACAGTGGTATCAGAGATAAATTCCTACCATCCTGAGGGTTTAACAATCTCATGCAGCCATAAGAGTTGGGACCACACAGGTACAACACACATAGTAAAGCCTTGGTTGAAGGTACCCAGGTGTTAGAACAACAACCAATCACCATGAGTGACAGGTATGAGGGTATCCAACGTAGGGGCCACTGACATAATGATGAACAAGATACCAGAGAACTCTTTCGTGAGATGACACAGGCACTACAGGCACTTACTACTATGGTAGGGAGGATGAACCCACCTGTTAGACAGAATGGGGAACTAGGAGATAACAGGAGTGCTAATATTAATCAAAGACCACAATTGACCCATTCCAAGACCACTGATAGACCCACATGGCCTATGTTTGTACATGACGAACCAGAAGAAGCACCAGCAGATGAGGCAGAAGGTGATTCCCTATTTGCAGATACCCTCATTGCTGTAAATGATGAGTTGGACTTATTAGATCCTTAGGTTTGGGAGAGGATGTTCTTTGATCATTTTATTAATTAGAGGAGAGAGCACTACAGATCAGTTAGGCTAGATAGGAGGCCTAGAGGTCAACTTAGTGAGCTGAAGAAGGCTACTGGCAAGCTTTCTTTGACCACTTTTGATAGGAGTGGCAAGATGATAGCTTAAGCTTGGGTTCATAAGCTTGACACATTCTTGGCATTGAGGCCAATGATGGAGATAAAGGCCATCAAATATGCCACTTTGCACTTGGATGGAGTAGCACATGATTGGTGGTACCATGGTATGGTAACACTTTAGCATAACTAGGTGACCGAGTACCAGGACTTCATGGATAGGTTGGTTGAGAGGTTTGACAGGAAAGATCCTAAAGTTTACTTTTGAGATCTAGCACAATTGAAATAAACAAGCAACTTGGAGTCCTTTATTAGTGATTTTTAGCAATTGGCAGTCATGGTGCCAAACATTTCTGAGCGTAGATTGGTAGTTCTCTTCATGGAGGGATTGACATAACCATTGAGAGGTTGGATCAAAGCCTTTGATCCTCATTCATTATAGGAAGCTATGAAGAAGGCACGAAGTATTGAGATGGTAGCCCCATCCAGTAAATCTAACTCAGGAGGTACTTCTTCATCCAGGGACAATAAGGGCTTCAACAGTAATAGAGAGATACTAGATTTTAACATAGATAAATTAGGTGTTAAGAATGATTTGAAGGCAAATCTAGTAGCACCACCTTTGGATTGAGAGGCTCTTAACGATCTATGCAGGAAGAAGCTATGCTTCTACTTCAAAGTTCCCTATGATGCCAATCACGATTGTCCTTTGAGGCCTAAGGGAAAGGCAAATCGTGTGATGTGGGCATATTATGAGGATTCATAATCAGATGATTCTGAATAGTAGGATAGTTATGAGGAGTTTGAGGTAGAGGCTTCAGAGCCTAAGGCAGAGGTAGATTTAGAGCTCCCATATAGAAGGTACGCCTATCTATCATTCAGTCGGATGATTCATTCAGATTCTGTGGAGTTTTGGTAGGATAGAAGGTCATCACCCTTCTTGATACAGGGGCCACACATAATTTTATAGATGCTAGATTTATGGAGAAGCGTGGACTCACTACCGAGGATTTTGGGGGCATTAGAGTTAAGGTAGCCAATGGTCACACTCTTAAGTGTGAGCGGATGATTAGAGACCTCCCATTGTGCTTGAAAAACTTATGTGGTGAACAAAGGGGATATTACAGTGGTATAAAAGCATTTATGATGTGGATGTTTCAATCACTCCATTTGATGATATGAGTTCAATAGTTGGTTTGTTGAATTTGGATGGCAGTATTACAGATGTTAGCTATTCTGAGGTTACTCCTTTGGACAGTGTGTCAGGGGTAGAGTATAGGAGTTTGACCAACTAACACAATCATGTGTCTAGTCAGCTGAGAGTTAGTGAGCGAGACATTGTTATCGCTTGCAAGCATTTCGATGTTGCTCATCAGTTGTTAGCAGTTTATGGATGGGGTTCTCTTACTAGAGATGAGTGGGGAGGTAGTTATTTTTCCTTGACAGAGATCCACTCTTTATGGAAGGCTATCCAGATTTTGAGACAGGATTATATGCAGTTGGTAGCTGACAGAGATTATCTTATGGAGTGGGGCAGCACAGCGTATGATGCATTATTGGTTAAGGAAGATAAAGTGAGTGAGCTTACTCAGCAGCTTGAGGTGACTTCTGAGATTCTTGAGAGTACATAGTTGGCTTATGAGGAGTCACAGTTTCATTTGGATGAGGTGACCATGGAGTTAGATCAACTTTAGTCTTTACCAGAGTACGTGCAGTCACAGGGTGTGGTATCTAGTGACCCAAGGATATCCATAGTCAAGATCATTAGAGATAGTGGGGATGAGCATATATCTATCCTCAATGCTAGTATTGGCTTACCTGGTTCATTTCCACTAAAGTTAGATTTAGTTGAGTTGGGTGCTATAGTTAAGCATGGTAGTCAGCCTGATATGGTGATGGTCTCTACTACTGATGGCACGAGGACTAGTGAGGATGTATCAGGGATCAGTTGTGATGTTGGTGAGCCAGCAGTTGGTTTGGTTCCTATTTATGATACTAACCCTTTGGAAGAGTCTTCGGAGGTAGTAGTTGGTTCGGACTTGGTTAGTGATCAGTTGTAGTTAGTTTCTTCTAGATTGCAGTCTGAACTACTGATTGAGAGTGGCGCATTTTATTGACATTACACTATAATTGCTTGGTATCAGTTATGGGATGTTTTGATGCCATGGGATGAGAGTTGTCATAGACATAGCATGGTGGAATGTGTACATGGTATTTGTGATTTTTGAGATTGGGTGAGTTGCATTCACCAGCTTGATTATGGATTCCCTTGGTTATATTTTAGAGGATATTGTAGGTGCTTACGCTGATTGTCATCAGTATAAATCATGACTACATTTGGGATCCAGGTGGATTGATTGGTTTATTGTTCTGTGATTGCTTGGGGGATCGCAATTTCAGGAGGGGTGGATTGTCATGTCCCCTTTTTAGTTGACATGTTCAGAGTTGATGGTTAGCCTATTATGCAACCCTTGTAGGCTGATAGGATGGATAGAGGGTCATGGTGGAGCTTAGCTTGGCTTTGATTAGCAGAATTTGTCCAGTTGGCTTATCATTTAGGCTCTTTTAAACACATTTTCTTGAGCTCATATTATTTAGGGAATGTTGGCACTCAATGGATCATCCCTGTTATGGCATGATCATGTGCGGAATCACTCCCTAGTTCACCAACTTCAGACAGTTCAAAGATCCGACATGTATTGAGGGAGATATTAATATTTAATTAATTTAATCAAATATTAATTATTTGGTCTAATTTTAATTAAGAAACCCTAATTTTAATTTAAGAAACCCTAATTAGGGCAAGCACACCTTTTTGAGGGTATAAGGGTTTCTCATGGGAGAGAGTTGGAATTATTATGAATGATTATTGATTATTGCTAAGAATTCTTCTGTGAAGACTGACCCAAGGGTTCCAGTATTCCATTTGCATTGGAGAATGTCCACTCTTCATTGTGTGCAATTTAGAGGTTGTTAAAGATCAGCTGATCTATTACCAATTTGAGAGTTAACTTCACACAAAAGTTATCACAGGTATTTTAGGTATTTATTTCATTAGGTTTTGATTCAATAAATTATCTAGATAGAGATCTTAAGATCAAGTATCCAAAATACAGGCCATAACATATTATCTTGGAATCCGTACCGATCTGTGCAATTCTGTATAGTTCTGCATCAAGTCGTATAGAGCCGCAGGCAGCTTAGAGACCGACATCGGCAGTCAAGAGACCGACATCAGTCGACTTCATACCGATGACGGCAGAGTAGATCGACCGACTAAGACTAATGTCGGTAGTATATCGATCGATGACGGCAATATAACCGACGTCGGCGACTGTGTTTTAACACAAAAACCTGAGCCATTCCAAATTCAGGTTTTATTTCTAGATTTTCAAAAGACCAAGTTTTTAAGACAGTATTTTCATATTCTTTATATGCATGACAGAGGACATCTATTGTAATCATCTGGATGAATAAATAAGATCATTGATTTTCCAGTTAAGAGATCATACTGTGGTTTATTTATTTTATTGAATTTATCTTTCAAAACCGCATCTTTATTAATGCAAAAATATCAAAAGGAAAAATATAGAGAAATAGTCAAAAAATATCCAGCTTCAGAATTGAAGGGAAAAAGGGGATATTACAAATGTCTATCACCACATATATATGCTTTAGGCTATTGGTTTTAGCTACGTGTTTGTGAAAATTATTAATATGCTTTTTCAAGATGATAGTGCTTGCATTATTGTCAATAGTTCTCAAATTTAGAATTTTGAGCTTCATAGATCTGTAAAACAATGGTGTCTATAATTATTTATGTTAATTTTCTAGATGTTGAGTGCTTTAGTTATCTATTAGCTAATTATTATTCCAAAGTATAAGTCAAAGTTATAGTTTTGACCATTAGTTGATTAGTGAGAACTTTGTTGATGACTTATTTCTCATTCTTCAAGAAGAACAAGGATTTGTTAAACATGTTTATGAATTTACTAGACATTTTTTGCCTCACTTTTGGGTCTTCAACCAATGTTTAAAGAATCAATGTTATCTCCAGTCCCTCTCTCCCAAACCTCCTTGGTTTGAGTCATACCAATGTCCATAGATTGTCACTAGATGTTATTTTAAGTTCTTATGCATTCCCTTTGATTTTAGAGCCTCACCCGCTAAGTTTTGGTTATAATTCTTGATAAAAAAATCTTTTCAATCATAAAACCCTTGAATCTAGATGAGATGTTTAATATTTTTTCTAAGGTGATCACTGGTACTTAGATACACTACTCATCCTTTTGTGCTTATTCCAATGCATACTATTATAATATTAATAAACTTTTAAGAGACATTTAGTGAGATAATTCTAGGGGCCATAATTTTTTTAACAAAGTCTCTTGAGGTATTTTTTATCAACCTAGAGAGGTAGGTGGGATGGGACTCATTGGCATTAAAATGAAGGTCTTGATATTAGTGTCAAACGGATTATTGGAATCCTAGAAGGGGATGAGGCATGGAAAATTTTATTATGGCATTGAATCTCTCAAGGATTACATCTTGGTAGAAGTTATTGGTAATGGATTGGTCTTCACAACATTCTCATCAACCATGTTCATGTTAATGTAGGGGCACTTTTATAAAAGAAATCATCTATAAGTCTTGGGAGAAGATCAAACATCACCTCATTTGGAAGGGGGAACTGTTTATAAGTGGCCTCTTTCTTTATGATCAATATCTTTGGTGGTCCTCCAAATTAAATTTCCATAATGTTCTCTATACCATGGCCCCTTGGATAAAAATATTAATGTTTTTAAAAAAAATGGTATCCAGAATATTAGGGATCTATTATGTAAAACCATTTGGGACTAGCTTCCATGGAATCTTGTGAAGTCTATGTTCAAAATTAATAATGAAGATGCAAATTCCAATTTTGAGTTTTAGAGTTTTGTATATGAAGATTATTTACACAAAACATGTGTCAACTCTATTATGCCATGGTGTAAATATTGGTCTTGGCCTACTACTACATAATTTAATCATTACTCCCCTCATCTTCTGTGTGATATTTTTTCCCCTCAACATATTGATACTAAAACCATAAATAATCAATGAAATATTAGATCCCTTCACCATGTTCGGGCTAGAAGGTATTAAAATATCTAGGTGAGTTTCAATGAAACTAAAAAGTCCCATTTCCTTTAGTGTATTATTTACCACATTTTATTTATGGGTGAATGAATCAAGCACATGGGGGTCTCAAATCTCACTCACCTTATTTGTTACCACCCTAAATCCTGTAAACACCTTTTCTATTTTTTCACCCATGCCTAATCTACCTAGATAAGGTTATCCTTTATAGGATAAGTTCCCATAGCTAGATCTCACTATTTTAACCTCTATGTAGGATTTTGTAATTAAGCAGCAAGATAATTCTTATAATAACTATCATACTAATGGTTGGGATCCTATGCTAGTTGATGGAGACCCCACTATTTAAGGGGGTGGGTAGGGAACTCTCAGGATCCTCCATATCTTCTACCTCTACCTATCACTATGTTTATTACTACAAGTTATTAATGATTTCCTTGTTGTTTATGCTTTTGTTTATCATTTTTTTGTTTGATATGTACTTAAATTAGTTTAACCTTGGTTTTTTTAGCCTTGATATGGTCTTGTGTGTGGGCTTTGTTCTTTTCCTAAGGTCCATTTTAGCTCAATTTGAATATGTTTATGGAGAGTGATTTTTTCATCCATCTTTTTTATATGATTAATGATGTACTATATATTTTTTTATTAATTAAAATGTATTATTAAATAAAAAAAATATACTAATTATCATAAAAACTTATCTGATATCTAACTTTTATATATAATTAAGATAAATTTTTGGACCCAACATTTTTCCTTTCCATTTTAATTTATTAAAATACAAATAGAAAATCTATGAAAAAATTGTAATAAATTTAGAATGTTTAAAAGTTTTTGCAAACAATAAGGAAATATTTACATTACATTTAAATTAATAAGACATCTTAATAATTATTTATGACATAAAATAATTCAAGGAAAGGTAATGAATGACACAAATCTCTAATCTTAAATGAGTTAGAGTGTGCAATAAACTATGATATTTAAGAATTAACTCATCAAGAATTCTCTTTCAGTAAGATATGATATCCAAGTGGGTAGATGTCAGAATTCTAAAAATTTAATGTATATAATTCTTTTACTATTTATTGTTGAATTATTAAATTTTGTTTAAGGAATAATAATCGGTGGGATAGTGGAAAAATATAGAAATAAATTTTTTTACAATGTTAAAATAGATGTTCCTAAATTATATAAATATGAAAATCATGGTGTTTATATTTTGAAAATGAAAAGGTTGATATTAATGTTACATATAGAGATTAATCATTTATAAAGGTTGTATGTTCATAAGCTAAATATTAAGATAGTTTGGATGGGGGTATTATCATTTATTATATTCGAATGTATTTTAAAATAGTATTTATGATGGTTGTTGGATGTAATAAATTTATTACGTTCATTTTTAAATTTAACTTTAAATTTTTGTTTATTAGAAAAAATAACTAATATTATTATATCATATTATTTTTTATTAAAATAATAATTCTATGAATAAACATTATTACAAATTATAATCCAAGTAACATTATAACACCATATTAATTTTTATAATAAATATATTTTTAAATTGATCTTATTACAAATTAAGAACTTGAAACATATATTTTTAAAATACAACACACCTTCTACTATCACAATATTCATTTAATACATTAATTTTATTAACTTATATGTTATTCCATTATAATCATTCATAATATGAAAGTCAATCTAAAACTCTAAAGTAGATTTTTCCTTACGTTGTAGACATGCTATTCAAATATTTTAAATGGTAATTATAAATTAAGATAATTTATATGAAAAGAAAAAGTATTATTGTGAAGGACTACTAATTTTGGTATTATTTTATTTTAAATGATCTTAATTCTAGAGTTTGAAAGAAGTAAAATTTTATAAAAATGTCAATTATGTTATAACAGATTTAGGTAACAATATGTTATTAAAATTAATTATTTATAACAGAAATAAAATTAAAGTAATTTTTGGGTTTGTAAATTAAATGTTATTTTTATACGAGTTATAGATTTATGTTCAATTGTTTGTTGTAAATTATAATCAAAATGTTTTGTACATGCAATGTAAAATTTTGATTACATTAAACTATTAAATCATATATATATATATATATATATATATATATATATATATATATATATATATATATATATATATATATATATATATATATTTGTGTTTCTATTGATTACTATGACTTATATAGATAAAATTAAGTAAAAAAAAAATTTAGACCCATTCAACTATCCATATCATATAATAAAATTATTAAACTTAAATCTTTACTGAGTAATGCTTATTTTTGATGAATTTGGATTCAATATAACTTTTTACAATAATTACAATCCTCATGGATATTGCTATAAATGATAGACAAATATCTTTTATAAGAGTGTTATGTGATATTGTACATACCTAAGAAAAAAAGAAATATTTTTTATAGATATCTCAATTATTCTATAGAAACTTTAGGTGAAAATATTTTCTATAAACTTAATTATCTATAACTGAAATAAAAATAAAACTATGCTTAGGTTTGTAAACCAAATCTGATTGATGTATGAGTCATATAATTATGTACATTTTTTTTATTAGATTGAAATAAAAAAAAATTATAAGTATAATGTGAAATTTTTAGGTCACTAAATTTATATGGGCAATGTCAAGTAACAAAAACATTTAGATATATTTGAATGAGACATATCATATAATAAAATTTTAAAACTTAAATATTCATTGATTCAAGTTTATAATGATTGAATTTGGAATGAATGTAATTTTATAAGGTTACTCCTAGTCCTCATGGTTAGTACATTAAAAGATAGAAAAAATACCTATACATATTTTTTGGGCACAACTATAATTATTAGTTAATTTATGTTTGTATTTTATGGAGATGTCAATCCTACTGTTATAGATCCACTTTATAATATTTTATGTACAATATATTATCTTTGATTGAAATTAAAATAGAGATATGCTTAGGTTTATAAACTATGCACAATTCTAGCATGAGACATGGATTTATATATAGTTGTTTTTATTAAACTATAACCAAAATATTTTGTAAATGGAATGTGAAATTTTGATCATACCAAATTATTTATTCATATTTTAATTACATTTAGTGTTTCCATATTTTAATGTGACTTATAGGGATAACATTGAATAAAAAACTTGTTCAAGCTATTTGAATTAGTTGTATCATATGATAAAACTTTGATTTTATTTAAATATTCTCTAATTGAAATATTATGAATGAAATTGTAATGAAGATAACCTTATAATGTGATTCCTAGTCCCCATGACTCATGTTATTTAAACGATGGACAAAATACCAATGCATCAGTTTTGGATGTTATTATATGTATGAGAGAAAATATGTGTAATAAGAAAAATTAAAATTATAAATTAATAATTAAATTATTAAATTAGTTAATTATTGTTATTTTTCATTTATTTATTATTTTTAATTAATAATTAGATACTATACATATCTACATAAATAAATGTGAAACAAGATGAGAAATATCATTACCAAAATATCCTATTTTACTTATTTCACAAATCTAATATCATAATTATAATTTGAGAATGAGATCTCTTAATATATTTTGTATTAATTTATGTAAATTATATATGCTAATTTATAAATAATAATTTTAAGGAATTTATTCTAAAATTAAATTACTAAATGAAAATCAAAAGGATTCATCTTATTTTCATATTGAGACATGAAAATTGTATTTAATAGTTCATGAAAAGAAGTGATTTTATTTGAGTTTGTATTTTCCCAATTTTTACACTAAGAAGTATAAATCTTACAACAAGTGCCATGATTAGCTATTGTACTTGGTCTTCTACTACTACTTTTTAGGGCTCAATACTTGTGACAACCTCTACCAGTTCATATAATCTCTAGCTAAAATTAATGGAGGCTATAATTTTTAGGAATTAATGGCTGAATCACCCATATGTGCAACACATACACAAGTCATGTGCATAAATACCAAGAAGCAATTTAATCTATGTGTAGAGCAAATAGACTTGCATATATCCAAGGCAATTAGTTTTGTAGGAAGTTAGGTAGTTCAAAATATAGAAAATAGGAAATAAAAACTGATTTAGGGCATCGATTCATTTACACATACTAGGTATGTGAAAACACCTCAATACCTAAAGCAATTATGCATATCTTAGAATTAACTAAGCCTTAAACAAAATCACTCATAAAATAGGATAGTTGGTTCTCTAAGTTATTTCTATTAGCTTTTAGATTGGATAGTTTTTAGATTGTTTCATTTGAAAGATGACATATCAATCACTACAAAACTATAAGTCACAATATGTCATAGCTTTTGGGATATATTCTCTATCTTCCACAAACACTTAATTAATCTGTTTTCCTACGAGTAAAAAAACAAGATACATTATTTTAATAACTTTAATATTAGATGAAGATTAATCATCATATGTATCTTTCTTACATTTAAGTTCCTCTAATGCTTTCACACAAATATTAAACTATCCATTGTTGATATTAAGTATAAAATACTATTAATGTTATTTAGAAATAGATATATATGCTTAAGGGAACAAGTTCCATGATTGAGGCATTTTTCCAAGTTGAGAACCTCCTCAAGCATCTGCTCTCAAAATATCACTAAGGGGGTGGATGCTATAGGTCCAAGAGGTTTAGGGCCTTTAGTAGATCACCCCTATCGAGTAACTACCTCAGCAAATATTTTTCTGTGAGGTCTTGGCCTTCCACCATTCCCCATAGGCTGAAAACTGTAACACATCTATCCAACATGGTCAAGACATCTTTGCCTCCCCTCCCCTCAAAAATGCTCTACATCCCTAGGTGACTCACTCCATCCTTCTCTTCTGTCTCCATAGATTCCCACTTTCTAATCCTATGCAAACATCATTGTGAATAGCCTAATACCAATTAAATTTGTTGGTAAAAATGATTTGTTATTTTATTAAGACTTAATTGGGCTACATCTGTGATTCATGACCATGGTTGTAGTATAATCCATTTGCAAATGCTGTCATTTCTAAAGTCATCGAGCAACTTCAAACTTGAAACTCTCAATAGATGCATATAATGAACATAATATTATTAACAATTTCTTTTGTTTATTTATGTTATAATTTTCTAAAATCATGGCAACAAAATGAGAGATGGGGAAGTACCCTCCACAAGAATCGCCATCTTCTAGAGAAGAGTGAGAAGTGTGTGTGATAGGAGGGGTTGTGCAAGTAGGCTAACATATGTTTGTGACGTGGTATTTGGGTATTAACCAATTCCTACAAGTTATTATCATTTCAAACTAAATTCAAATAAAAAATCACTAATGTTTGCAATTTTTTCATAGTGTTTTACCCTTCCTACAAAATGTTTAATGCAAACATAAGTATCTGATTGGATATAGCTGATGTAATTATTCACATTTTAATAATAACTAGCAAAAACAATGAAGTATTAAATGTTTTCGAAAACATTGGAAAATAATTTTCATTTTTACCAACTATCATTTTATTATTTGTTGTCAAATATAAATAGATTAAAATAATAAAGCTTAGTGAAAATAATAATACCAACAAATATTAACAATAATAAGACACAAGTTCTTATATCTAAACCATGTACATAAAACTCAAATGTAACTGGTATCTTCTTAACATTCTTAAAAAATTCAAAACATCAAAAGTTTAATAAAAATATTAAAATGTATTTAAATTTATTACTATATTATATAATACACACAAACTTGAAAACGTAAAAATTAATAATTTGTCTTATCTTTTTATATGGATTATTCATTGTCTTGAACATATTAAATAGGTTTAAAAGGTATTTTCATTTTTTTTTCAGTTTTACGATTGTTTGAAGTGTGTATCCTCCTTTCATTTGTAATTGAAACACCACAATTCAATAAAATTAATATATATTTTTTTCATGTTTCAAACTTACATTTGATCATGCATTTTTGGTCTCATATATTATTAATATCAATAATATTTTTATCATAATCACGACATTTTATTTGCTTATAGTAATTTCTATTGAAATTTCTTTTTGGTTGTATAATATTTTATTTACATATAGTAATTTCTACACCTTTGAAAGGATTTAAACATGTCTTAAAAATAATATATACATGTAAACACACATTGTAATATAAATGTAATAGACACCTTGATAATCATATCTCTCAACTTGTTTTACATATATTTATTTGAAATATATATACTACTTTTTATTTATTTTTTGATTATTTTTATTTATCTATTTTACATAAATCAAATATAATTATATATTTAATTAATATATAGATATTATAAGAGTCAAATAATATAATATAAATTATATTTTAATGTAAAACATCAATATAATTTTTTCTCTTTTAAAATATCAATTTATGAAAATTCAAAAACCTATCTATATCTAAAATGAGCATTAAAACCAAAACATATATTATATTTAGTGAAGAATCAAACTATTTATATATATTTCAATATAATAACAATAATTAATTATTTCCTTTACATCTTAATCGATCACAAAGTAAAAACAAAGACATATTCTTAATTTGAAATCTAATTCATTCTTTGATAACAATATACTTATTTTGATAAATTAAAAAGATAATTATATTATACATTAATACAAATATGTTAGATTATTATTTTAAATAATCATACATACTATTCACTTGAAAAATAAATCTGATACAAAACCAAATATATAAAAGTGGACACCGTAACTATTTATTTTCACTATAGAATATTTTCATAGTCTTTAATGGAAACTCCATTTTTTAAAAAAAAAAAAATCTTACTATTCATTTTACATTTCTCTAAGACATATCTATGAAACTTTCAAAGGCCAAGTAAAATACTAGTTTATAACAATTTAAGTGCATAATGTTACGTTTAAACACGTTCAAAATTGAACTTTTTTATAATAGTGAAACATAATCCATATGAAAAACATTACATATTCTATAATAAATCTTCCTCATAGTTATAAATATCATATGCATAAAAACTGAATGAATTTATATAAAACAGATTGTTCACCTCCTACCTCCTATCCATGTGATGGTATCAGTCATCCATAATCATCATCAAAATTTAAATTTAAAAAGGATCCTCAATGACCCAATAAAAAATTAAAATATAACCAATAACCCATCATAGGTTGAAATATGCTTGTAGACATATTGTCTTATAATTTGTTAAACACAATCATACAACAGAAAACTGAGCATAAGCACAAATCCGATGGGTAATCTAATAATTTCAAGGATCCTCTCTATGCATTAAATAATTCATAGTTTTACGATTTTATCTTTTGCACAACAAAACATTAACGTAAGTATAATGTAGTGCTACTCATGCCCCAAGTTCCAGTCAATCACTTTTTACACTCTTGTGTACAAGACCCAAAGTTACATACTGGACATCTAATTCGATCATACATTTTGGACGCAATACCCATTTTTTCACTTGTTTTCAACAATAGAACATTATAAAATTTCATACTTCACCATAATGTGAAACTATATTTCCTACCGGAAACAATTCTATGAGGTCTTTCTCTTGCTTGTCTCATATTCATGATATTATGGTGTCTTCTTAATCTATATATGTTTTTCTATAATAAACTCCATTAATAATAAATAAGTTTTATATAAAAATGTTTATAATGGGAAGTGAGATGTTATAATATGAAACCATTCTTTAAGGTACATATATATCCTCTACGCCATTCAGTCCCAACCACTTTCCCAGTAGTATAGAAAGCTTCAATCTTGGGTATAGGGCCTCCGTGAGAGTCATCGGCGCACAAAAGCCAATATTGGTCACTATTGATAGTGATAATATAATTTTGGGCGTTTTCACGTAATTTTAAAAATTCATTTCTTAGACCATATAGGTTTTAAGGTATTTTGAACAGGTGGATATTCACACATGGCTAGGTGTCTTATATTAAAGTTTAATTAAGACATTGCATGGGTTACTAAACTACGGTCTTTAATTTTTCTAAACTATAACATAAGGAGGTAATTGATCCATCCACACATGACAAGGGTAAGAATAACAATATTTACGTTAAGCACGTGGACCAATGTTATGCAGTAGTAATTAATGGGTCGTTTGGTGTATCGTTAATCCCTTTGCCCCATTTGTTTCCATCAAATACTTCACTTTTACACTCATTGCTCGTGTCACAGCATTCACTAAATAAAAAGAATCATATATGGATGATGCAATAAATGCGTCTTAAAATATAATCATATCATTATGCGAATCTTTCTATTATCACATTATCCATTATATAAGTTTCCCATTGTAAGTTTACAACCTATATTCGATCGTGAATCCAAGACATATGTATCATAATAAACTCCTAAGGATGAAATGAGGAAGAACACTTACATTGTTTTGGAATCAATATTTTCATTTCTCAAATAGGATACCCATCTGTTTAGTAGAAGATCCTTGATAATACGTAAAACAATAAATAAAACTAATATAGATATACCCATCTACCTGATGAAAAACTTTTGATCCTCTCCTAATATTGATACCCATTTTATTGGAGGAAAAGATATATTTTACTTGTTACTTGTAACTCTAGTGTGGTTTTTTCATGTAGAGTTAAGGATACAAATCAAAACGAGGAGCCTATCGATTAGAGGAAATTTTTTAAGATTAAAAAAATGAAAATAATTTAATATTTTTTTTGAATGACGCAATATGAGATTCAATAATGGCCCCTTAACCACCTCCACTCTTTCGAATATTAAGAGAACCAACATAGTACCTAGGGCTATTGGTTACTTATAGGTATTATAATAGTACAATTATCATCATCATGAATACATTTCATTAGTGTAGCAACCAATAATGAATTTGGATGTGATATAGTTCTATATATTAAACTAGTCTTATATGAATCATCCAAAACCAATTCAAAAATTAACATGGTTAGTCATTAAAAATTTAGAACATGTGTTATATGGTTCTAAATGAGAATCAATAACCATGTGTGTTAATCATAGTACATTCAAATAATTCTACAGTAAACATAAATATATATAAGTCATTACTAGCTATAAGCAAATATGTATCATATCACATCAATAAAAGAGAAAAAAAAAAATCAATGGAGAGAGAATACAATTTTTAGTGATGTAATAATAATGGTAGATATAATCCATAATTTTATCATAAATACTAACAATATACATAGAATAATAAAATAAAAATTAATATAACAAAATGTATGTATTCTAATAATAATGAGGCTACCTTATAAATGTAAAAAGTTTTATAAATTAATAAAGGAAACAAAATCTTTTTAATGAACAACATAAAAAATTCATCATTAAAAAAATATTAACACAATTAATAAATTAGATTAAATTTAAACAATCTCAATAATTTCATGACCTTCAATAGTGTATCATTACTAAACATATCTCAATAGAAACAATGTCCACAAAACCTATCAATAACCGTATAAAATATGGCATGGCATTCCAATCCCCTTTATAGATACTTCCTCTTGTAAGTCATTCAAGGAGAAGAATCCTCATTCCAAAAAAAAATAATTACCAAATAGGTTTTACATGCAACATATTATCTTATGGAACCTTATTATAATCCTAGCCATGTTTGTGAAGGTATATATCTCAATCAATTCAAGAATGTGAACACTTAGGCAGATTAATATATCTGCATTACCACTATTTTTTATTCATTTAAATATAACTTAATCTTAATATTTATTAAATAAATAAATAATAGTATCACTATAAAATATAAAATAAAGTTTATGATAGAAGCCTATGAGATAAGCCAATTCCACATCAATAGAGAAACCCAATATAACCTACCTGATGAACCCTAAACCCTTTGATATTAAATAACAAGGATACGTATGAAGCACAATGTTTAAAATGTAATGATTTCAATAAAATAATTTATCAAATATATGACTATTAATGGTTATTTTTATGGATTAACAATAATATGAAGATATAAAAGTGGTGAAAATATTATGAAAAGCATCAAGATTGTTGAAAAATATGTGTATGTTATTTCTAATGAATTTCTAAATGGTTTACTATATAATAGGGATATTTAAAATCACATTTTTTTGATTCCAAAATCAGTTATACCCAATATATAAAATTACTTGATGAGTCAATTAAAACATTTAGATTTGAATAGACATGTCAATGAATTGGTGAACAAAAGGTTTAGTAAGGAAAAACATGAATCCATGTGCATCATCGACATTACAAATTCCAAATAAATATGGAACATGTAGTAGATGTGTGAATAGTAGAGAAATAAATTAAATGATCATAAAGACTATTTCTCTATCCCTTGCCAAGATGTATGATGTATGTATTTTTCTATCCCTTGCCAAAATGATATGATGGATGTGGTTGTAGAAGAAAAATACATTACTAAGATTGATATATGGAGTGTTTGTTATCATATTCATATTTGTAAAGGGGAAGAATAAAAAAATAGGATTTAATACTAAGTATGAAATATATGATTGGATTTTTATGTCATTATTATTATCCAATGCACCCAATGCATTTATCAACATAATTACCAGAATGTTCTAATATAATTTTCATTTTGATGGAATTAAAAAGTTATAGTCATAATTAATCTTGACTAGATAAAGATAATCACCATCTATTAAATAATATTGAATCCAATACATGGTGAAATAACCTAAAGAATACATAGTCCTAGTAAATGTACAATGACATTTCACAACATAATGAATCCTATGAGGTGAGTTAATAAATTTACCACTATATATTTAAAAAAAACATCCTAGCTATCTATTTGGCTTCAAAAATAGAAAAGAGGTGGGAAAGAAATATGAACCAACATAACCATGTTTCCCACATCATCCTTATAATGCCACAAGGATCAATTGATAAATCATATCATTTTAATCCCGATTTTCCTCCAAAAGCTATACGAATAAGGAAATTACATAAGATGTCAATGGATTGCTTGGATGTGATTACATAATAATAAAATTATATAGATAATTTTATATATTCAAGTGATTATCTACCCATGTTTACTACCACATAAAATCTACATGTCTACCTAATATTTTTAATATGTTATGAATGAAATGAGATGAGTCTAAATAAGAGCAAGGGATAAAAACTTCATAGGTATAAAACATGCATGCACCCTTAAACAATAAAGACCACATGTCTCAAAGGAAAGAGATAAAAAAAATGGCCACAATAGATCCATCAAACATTTCTACTACCATGGAGGTTAAGATGTGCTATAAAAAAATGAGGCTCATAAGGTTGGTCAAGAATGAAGAGTTATTAAGAACTAAGAGTGGTAAGATCTAATAAATATACTAAGCACAATAGTTAACTCATAAATGGGATTTGATCTCTTAATTAAAGAGGTTATTCAATTAAAAAATCTTGAATTAAAATTTCCTCAAAAAAATCAACTTAACTAACTCAAAGGAGAATTGGTAAGAATCTAACCCTTATGTGGAACATGGAATTGAACTAAGAAAGTGTACTTAAAGATGAATTCAATATAATAAAGGGATCTATAGAAATATACAACATCAAAACTATGATTAAGTGTTATTACTAAATAAGGTGTGAGCATACGAGATAACTCACAATACTTCACATAAACTTGTCAATAAGAATTTTACCCCAAATGAGCATAAGGAAAGAAAAAAATTCTACAAAATTGTCAATGCTCTTATGATCACTATATAACCTTATATATTGGAACTCGTGCTTCTCATCTAAAAGAGAGAAACTGACAAGTCCTATAGGAGACTTCAATAAGATAAACCATGTCATAAAAGCTTGCATAATTGCAAAGCAATTGTCCAATTACCTGAGGGCACCATGTTTCATTTATATAAAATATTACTATGACAATATTATAGTTTTCCATGCAATGCTTTGTAATATTATTATTTTATTTGGTAAATAAACATGGATTTTGAAGATCTCAAAACTTAAACAAAGGATATAAATATATTACATTCATTCTCTAATGGGATGTCTTTTCTAGTGGAAATTAAGTGGCCAAACAACGATGAAAACAATCAAGACAAGAATCCAAAACCAAACATGACTGTACAATAATATTGATCAAAAGAAATTGTTATTTCTATGGATACTTGAATAAAACTTAATCCATTTTGTGTGTGGCATCCATAAAATAGAGACATTTTAGGTTGAAGGTCAAACCATATATCTATCTTTCATACATCCCGTTGATCGGAGGGTCATACTACAAGACTAGGCCTCTAATCTTCTACTATTTTTCCTTTCTTCTACTTTGGTCAATTCACCCAAAAAATCTATATATTGATGTTCAAGTGGTATATAGATTCTAATTGATTTAAAGGGTTCGGTTTTTTATTCTATATAAACCATGATCATTTGTTCTTCGCGTGGAAATTCAGGCTTTAGATAAGCCTCCCTATAGATAGCATGGGTCTTTGAAATTGAATCCAACTCACTCTCAAATAGAGTCAATGAATCAAAATTAAAGACATCTTGTGTGAGGAGAGAGCTTGCTAGAGGTTGAAACTTGTTTGAAGATATTCAAAATCTTCACTATTAGTTTCATGGACATTCACCATATGTTGTGCAGGGCAGAAGTCTTTCCACTATGAGGTTTCTTTATTTCTTTTGATGTTATTTAAGTTATTGTTCAGGTGGCCTGTATTGAAACAACTGAAACAACAAAATAATAGGCCCTTATAATCTAGCAGTTGAAACTAAGAGATATTGTTAACTTGTAGAATGATTTTTTTTGTTTGATCCTTTAAGGTATCAACATTGAACAATATTATGGGAAAGGTGGTATGAGAGAAAGAGGTACTTTCTGGGTGTGTTTGTTGGAACATGCCTAGGGAGTTTCCTATAGATTTGAAACTATGTGTTGACCAAAAATGGAAAGGGAGGTAAGAAAGGCAGATGCAAATAAGTCTTTTATTTAAAGGTTTTATGAGGGGGTTGAATAAGAGGGACCAAGGTTTAATGATTAAGGGCTAGTGATTCCATTTCTAAGGTTGACTTTGAATCAAATCCTTATCTTTAATGCAATCAAAACCAATGTAAAAAATCTTTTTACACTCAAGGTAAATTTTGACTCTACTTTGTAGGAGGGGTTCTCATTGCTCTTAGATCTAGGCATGTAAGTCTTGAATTTTTTTTTCAAAAAATTGCAAACTTGAAAGTAGGAGAGAAAAAGTTTTCATGAAAAAGTACCTACTTGAAAGAGACCAGTGTAGATGAAGAGGCAGGTTTAAGATGCTTTGATCCTTCAAGTGGTCGCTTTGAGGTAACTATAGCAAATTATTTTGACTTTGACTGGTTCTCCAACCTGTCTTCGAATGCCTTGATGTTGAAACGCATTCCAACAGGAGGACATCCGATTCCACCATGTTATTTATAGAAAAACCATCAAAGACGTATGTCACTACTTCCATGAGAATATTTTTTCCATTAATTTCCTTTGCTGCGCTGGATCGTACATATGACATTTTTTAAAGACGGGAACTCGTCCTTTTTCATCCACGTAAAATATTATGTGTAATGCCTCAGGTTCTAAGTTGAGAGAAACATTAGAGAGGGTGATTGGAACGGTTGACCGTAGTTGGAACTACTTGAATCAGACATAGTGTGGGAGGGAGATCCTAGGTTATTGTCATTTATAACATTAGCGGGCGATAAGCTGCACGACGGTAGAGCCATAGGGAAACTCTTCTTGTCCTCGATTTATATTAGAGAATATCACCTAAGGTAAGGTGATATTAGGGAATATCATGTTTACTTCATAATTATTGTATGAAATTGTTTTATCTTAAAAATATACTTTTTAAATTATATTACTCTTTGTCTTTAGTAAATTAATATTTTTTATTTAGTTTTTATTGTAATAATATGTTTGACGCTAGAAAATTGGTCTCCTCTATGATAACTTATTATTGGTACTCTACTCTTAATTCTCTATCCTATTCTTGCATGCTCTCATTCGTGTGAACATCATCCTCTTATTCTGCCCACTTTTCCTATTTTACGAAGCACATATTGCTTTTCCTTTATTCTTTAAAGCATTACAATCCTGATTGCTTTATATCCTTAGATTAATCCTCTGCATGTTATTCCTATAAACAAAAAAATTACAGGGCTATCATTGTAATATTTTTAGGTATTTTCTAATGTAAACCTTGATATAAAAAGAAAAAAATTACAGAACTATCATTGTAATATTTTTAAGTATTTTCTAGTGTGAACCCTAAAATAAATATGAGTCAAAATAAAAATAAAAATTCCTGATTTTTCTAAACTTTAATTCTGTACGAGAATTCCAATTTAATTATATCATCAACCCCATAATAGGTTTGATTGCTACTATTCCTCACAATTGGTCCCTTGTATGTGACATCCCAAAGTGATCATGTTTATGCACACACTTTTATTATTTACTTTTTTGGGAAAAAAATTATAAATATTTCACAACCGAATATGTTCGAAAGCTAAGTTTCCATCCAAGAAATCTTACTTGTATTGATTTCTCTTCGTTTGTATTACATTTGAGAAATTATTTGATATGGATAGTTTCTAGGGGCCTCTATTATGGAAGGCCATTAACTAATATGGAAACTTATTTTCTATATAATTTTATTCCAATATATTTCGCTCTTCATGTTATCACTATATTTTCCAAATGGCATAGTATTACACTATTGTATCATTTTTGTCATGGTGGCACAAGAAAATAGTGTTTGGATCTACTATTATCGATCTAAATTTTACTTATAATAAATTAAGATTATGTTTTAATGTAGAGGGATCAATGAATGATGTCATTGCCTTCCTGAAAAAGTACCCAATTCTTTGCATTTGGAGCATTATTTTTGGGATTTCGTGTGATTCTTGTGTTGTAAGATTAACATGATAAATTTTTCAAATGGGTTTGAGCAAAAGAGGTCTATTTCAAGATCAAGGATAAAATTGATACCCATCTCATATACATGATAATTTTGATGAGATTAGTGATGCGGGTTCTCCATATGTTTCAAGTTTCATCTATTTCAACTTATAACCTACGGTGAAGAATATAGCGCATTTTTGGGTGGGATATTGAGTAGATTCAAACTGCTAGATAAAACCATATATTATATTGTTCACATGTCAGCACCAATACAATATATATATTTTTATTAATATATTTCAATAATTAAAATAATTATAATTATAGAATTGGATTGTAACACTTGAATGTAAGTGTGATATTGTTATCGGTTCATTATGCTAACTAGATGTGGGCCTTATGTTGATATATAGGTACGATGTAAAGTAAATCCAAGTAATCCAAATGTTTAAAAAAATGGTTTGAAAGCATCCTATGCATATAATATGCCATGAAGATAAAACATGCCTTCAATGGTTCCATATCAAGTAGAAACAATGTGTGTTATATGTTTCATTAGCCCGCATTGTTTTAAAATCAATGTGGAAACTGCATCACCACTTGCTTGCACTACATTGTGATTTGTTAGATCAAATATTATTTAAAACAAGATTTATGTAATGAACTAGGGATTTTTTTTTTAAATATACAGACATTACCCACTTTATGAACTGATTAAAAATTACCATATTATCTTTTTCAGTCAATTTATTGAAGTGAAATTATGATCCACTATTTTGAATTGTACAATTCATGAACTACATTTAAATATATGTTTGTCATATTGTGGCAACATGAAACCCTAACAAATCATTAACTTTAAAATTTTATTGTTTTATACATTTAATCTGTTCTATTATTATATAGTTTGGTATATATACAACACTCCTTCCACATATTCACCACCAACCACATATTTTTAATATATAATATTTCTCTTACTAACTTACAAAATTTCCTCCTAAATACATACCTTAAATTAATTTGAGACATTTTAAATTACAATTTATAATATAATCGGTGCATTAGAGGTAGGGACTAGTTGCTATTTCATACTTATTATTTTACCATTGGTTGACCATATTATCTATATGTATATACTTATGTACGTATATGTATATACACATGCATAAATATATTTTATATATATATATATATATATATATATATATATATATATATATCTTTCTATGCATATATATATATATATATATATATATATATATATATATATATATATGCATATATAGCTGCATACATATATTATGTATGTATGTATGGTTTGTGTGTTTGTATCGCTAAGATTTTAAGTATTTAGTTTGATTGAGATTTAACAAATGGATTTCTACTATGTTAATTATGCACCAAAATGAGAATAGAATATTTGAATGAACCTAATTAATATGATGATCTAAATGGGTAATTAGATTTCTTTTTTGATTGATGCTACCGCCCATAGAATTGACAAAAAAATCTCCAAGCAAATGCCATGATGGACCATGTAGAGGATGTTGCAAGGGAGAGGATCCTTCCCAATTGGTCAGGGAAGTGTTCAATGTTACAGATATATATTAATGCGTCATAAAGTTCGAGAAGCACTAACAACAAAAGCTTACAACATTCTCGGGGCTGGGAAACTATGGAGAGGGTGCAGGAAGGACCACAACCATGCAGGTGCGATAGAGGGACGAGACAAAATTAAGTGAAAAGCAAGAAGAAAACATCCTGAATATATATGTTTTATATAAATTTATAGTAGTTTTTTTTTAAAAAAAAATCCTATCTTTAATGGTAGAGTTTTAAAAAATTAACAGTTGAATTTTAAAAAAAATTAACAAAATAATTTTTTAAAAAAATTACAAACTTAAAAAAAATAATTTAACAGTAGATTTTAAAGAAAAAATTAACCGTAAATTTTAAAAACATTTAAAAATAGAGTTTAGATGTATTTTAAAATAAAACATTTAATAGTAGAGTTTAAACAAATTTGAGTAGATTATTAAAAATAAATATATGATTTTTTTAAATAGCAGCGTTTCAAAAAATAAAAATAAATATAACATTAGAGTTTTAAAAAATTAAAGACAAAATTAACAATAGAGTTTTAAAAAAGTATTGACATTAATAATTAAATTTTTTTTTAAAAATGGAGTTCAGAAAAAATTAACAGTAGAGTTTTTTAAAAAGATAATGGTACAGTTTTAAGAAACTTAAAATTAGAGTTTAGAAAAATTTAATAGTTTAGTTTAAAAAATAAATAAAATGAAAGTTTACACTAAAAAATTTAAAAGGAGGGTTTAAAGTTTTTTTATTTTTATTTTTTAACAGTAGAGTTTAAAAGAAAAAATTGAGACTAGAGTTTAATAAAATTTGACAGTAGAGTTTTAAAAAAATAACAGTAGATTTTAAATTTTTTTAACATAGAGTTGTAAAATAAAACTATAGTAGAGATTTAAAAAAACACTTTTTAGCACTAGAGTTAAATTATAAATAGAGTTAAATTGTTATTTTTAATAATAAATTTAAAAAACATAACAGAGGTTAGTTTTTTTGAAGCCATTTCACTCTCATTACCGTTCAGGGTATATAGTTTGGGAGCTTCAACAACTATCTCAAAATATTTTTTGAGATTCATTAGAAGGAAGGGGACGGAGCACTGGCGATGGTCACTATTTTTTCAGAAGAAGGATTTGGTGTGGGCTGATGTTGAAGAACCTGTCTTGAATATGAGGACGGTGGTTGGCCTAGACGAGGTGGCCGTTTCTTGTTGTTCTTGATTGATAATGTCATGGTTCTATTCTGTCTAGTTTTGCTTCCCTCTGCATGAGCATGTATGCTCGTTTGATTTGCTGCCATGTGTTTGGCTGCCTATGTATTTTCCATTGTCATGATTTTTGTTTTTTCTAGATTTGGCCCCGCTTGGGCCGCATGCTTTATTAAAACACTATATATATTTTAATTTGATAAATATATATTTAAGGGATTCCACTACCTTTTTAAAAAATAAATAAATAAATGAAATTTTAAAAAATTAACATTAGAGTTTTTAAAAATTTAACAATAAGGTATAATAAAATTTAAGAAAAAGGAAAAAAATTAACAGTAAAATTATATATATATATATATATATATATAAAGTTTAATAAAATTTTAAAAGTAGAATTTAAAAAAAATATTTCAAATTATAGTTTAAGAAACTTCTTGAATTCGTTGGCTGCAAGTGGAACTAAAAATAGGCAGACCTAGAAAAAACAAGGAAAGAAAGAAATTAAATCGGGATGAGTAAAATAAACATTATTCCATTAAAATCATAAACGATTTGTAAAAAATACATACAATACAATTGTTTTAAAAAATGTTTTCATGAAATTTAACCATTCCTCAGCTACAGAAAAAACCTTTCAAAAATAAGATTTTTTTTTAATAAGAAATGTACATATGAGGAGCAGAACTAGAAGTCTACAACTGGGGCGTTGGAATTCCCAAGAGGAAAACATCCACCAACAACAAAACCAAAAAAAAAAAAAAACAAGAGTTGAATTTTTTTTACAAGACAAGTTTCTTAAAAATGAAATTAATTTAATTTTAATTCTACATGGAAAAAAAACGTTTTCTTAATAATCAAGTTAAAACTTTAATAACAGAGTTTTTTTTAAAAATAACAATAAAATTTTAAAAATTATTAAAATATAAAAAAAAAGGTGAGTAGAATTTTTTAAAAAATTAAGAAAAAGAGTTTATAAAATATTATTAGTACAGATTGAAAATATTTAATAATAGACTTTTATAAAAATTAACAGTCTAGAGTTTCAATTTTGTTAACACTAGTGGATTTTTTTTTAAAAACTATAGTGTTTTTTTAAAAACAAAGTGTTTAACAATAGAACTTAAAAAATTATTAAAAAAATAATAGTACAATTTAAAAAAATTAAAATTATAATTTTAAAAACAATATTAGTATAATTTATAAAATATTAACTGTAGAGTTTTATAAATTATAGAAGTGGAGTTTTAAAATAAATAAATAAATAAAAATTAATAGTATACTTTAAGAAAATTTAATAGTAGAGTTTAAAAAAAATTAATAGTAAGTCTTTAAAAACAATTATTAATATTGTTTAAAAAAAATTATGACTAGTGTTTAAAAAAATTTTAAAAAAAAATAACACTAGAGTTTAAAGTATATTAAATTTTATTAAATAATATATTTTAATTTTTTTAACGATAAAGTTCAGAAAATATAAAAATAGGTTTTTTTTAGAAACATAGAAAAAAATAGCATAGTTAAATAAAAAATATCATAAGAGTTTAATTTTTTTTTATTAACAACATATTTTTTTTAAATATAATAATAGTTTTTAAAAAATATATATTAGAAAATAATATTTTTAACACTAGAGTTTAAAAAATAAATTAATAGTAAGAGTTAATTTTATTTTATTTTTTTCTATATCAGAGTTTTAAAAAATATTAACATTAGATTTTAAAAAACATTATCAGTAGAGTTTTTTTTTAAATTAAAAAAAAAATAAAATTAATAATCGTGTTAAGAAAAATTAAGAGCAGAGTTTAAGTTTTTATATTTTTTTTAACATTATAATTTAATAAAATTTTAATTGTAGAGATAAGAAAATATATTTAGTATAAGTGTTCTTAAAAAAATTGAATCTACTGGTAAAGGGAATGGATAAAGGAAAAAAAATAGTTGAAATAAGTAAAATAGCCATTATTCCATTAAAATCATAAACAATCTATCAAAAACACTATCATAAGAATATTCCAAGCTTATAGTAATGTATTTCGAAAATGTTTTTATGGAATTTAAACGTTCATAATATAGAAATAACACGTGTAAAAACTATGAAATAAAATTTATAAGAAGTATTCTAATTTTTTAGAGGAAAACATTGAAAAAAGGATAATTTTTTTATAAGATACATTTTCCAGAAATAAAATAAGATTTGTATAGTGGTTAGTCCCTATTTCTAATATATTAATTGTATTAAAAATTGTAATGTATTTTATGTTAAATTATTTTGAGATATTTAGGAAGTAAAGTTGTAGGTTATAGGAGAAAGATTGCATACTAGAAATTGCAAAGTTTGCATATTAATTAAATCTTTGAAAATAATTATAAATAATATTGAATTGTCATAATTATTTCATCAGAAAATTTAAGGGTGTAGGAATAACAACAACTAAATTATAAATTATCATAAATATATTCAAGCTACAATATTTATGACATTTATAATAACAATATGTATGTGTTAATGTGTTGGTAGTATTATAAATAAATAAAATGTATTAATAATAATAAATAAAAATCAATTTAAAAAATTAAAAATAACACATTTTTAATTTATTATAAAGTTATTTTTAAATTTTACAATATATAATTATTCTATAATAGTATTGTTTTAATTTTAATAATATTTTTCATTAGTTAAACAAAGAATACAATAATTAAAAAGTGAAGTATAAATAAATAAGACTATTCAGTATTTTTTATGACATTGCATTGTTGTAGAAGACACATGTCAATGCCACCATTAATTTAAAAGAATATGCTATTATCTATGAAGTAAATTTTAGAAAAAAAATTATAATTATCATTAAATTATATGTTTCAAATTATTTAATTTGATAAATAAAAACTAACTAATAGTAAAGTGATTCTTATAATTACTATTTTAGGCACCATTAATAAACACTTTTAATAATTAATTAAACAACTTAAATGTCAGTATTATAATATTGAATTGTCACAATTATTCTATGATAAAATTTAGTGGTGTTGGAATAAAAATAATTAAATTATAAATTATCATAAATATATTTAAGTTATAATATTTATGACATATATAATAACAATATAAGTCATTTTAATATTAAACGAATATAATGCATGCTTTAATATGTTAATAATATTATAAATAAATAAAATATATTAATAATAATAAATAAAAATCAATTAAAAAAACTAAAAATAACACATTGTTAATTTAGTATAAATTCATTTTTAAATTTTACAATATATAATTCTTATTTATTATATAATTATTATTTATTATATTTTATATAATTATTCTTTCTTAAGATTATAAAATTGTTCATTCTAAAAAAGTTAAGATTTTTTTTTTAATTTCATATTTTATATTTATATATGTGTGTGTGTGTGTGTGTGTGTGTGTGTGAACACGAGTAATGCATAATTATGGGCATATTATACGGGAAGTATGTGTTTTTTTTTTTTTTTAACATTAAAAATGGAGAAATATGTGTATAAGGTTCCATTTACCATGTACATTACGAAATTTATATTTATCCAATATTTGTGACTTGTTAACATTATTCTTATTCTATTGCCTTCATTTCTAATTATATTTCCTACCGGAAACAATTCTATGATGTCTTTCTCCTACTTGTCTCATGTTCTTGATATTTTGGTTTCTTAAACTATATATGTTTTTCTATAATAAACTCCATTAATAATATATAATTTTTATATACAAATGTTATTATAATGGGAAGTGAGATGTTACAATATGAAACTATTCGTTAAGGTACATATGTATCCTCTATGTTATTCAGTCCCAACCAGTTTCCAAGAAGTATAGAAAGCTGCAATCTTGGGTATGGGCCTCCTTGAGAGTCATCGAGGTACAAAATCCAATACTGGTCACTATTGATAGTGATAGTATAATTTTGGGAGTTTTCACGTAATTTTAAAAAATTCATTTCTTAGACCATAGAAGTTCTAAGGGATTTTGAACAGGTGAATACTCACGTGAGTTATTAAAGTTTAATTAAGACATTGCATGGGTCACTAAACTAAGGTTTTTAATTTTTCTAAACTATAACATAAGGAGGTAATTGATCCATCCACACGTGACAAGGGTAAGAATAACAATATTTACGTTAAGCACGTGGTCCAATGTTATGCCCTAGTAATTAATGGGTCATTTGGTGTATCGTTAATCCCTTTGTCCCATTTGTTTCCATCGAATACTTGTCACTTTTACACTCATTGCTCGTGTCATAGCGTTCACTAAATAAAAAGAATCATATATGGATGATGAAATAAATGCGTCTTAAAATATAATCATATCATTACGTGAATCCTTCTATTATCACATTATCTCTTATGTAAGTTTCCCATTGTAAGTTTACAACATAAATACAACATAAATATTCGATCGTGCTTCTATTATCACATTATCTCTTATATAAATTTTCCATTGTAAGTTTACAACATAAATATTCGATCGTGAATCCAAGACATATGTATCATAATAAATTCCAAAGATGAAATGAGGAAGAACACTTACATTGTTTTGGAATCAATATTTTCATTCCTTAAATAAGATACCCATCTGTTTAGTAGAAGATCCTTGATAATAAGTAAAACAATAAATAAAACTCATATCGATATACCTATCTACTTATGAAAAACTTTTGATCCTTTCCTAATATTGATACCCATTTTATTGGATGAAATATGTATTTTACTTGTAACTCTAGTGTGAGTTTTTCATGTAGAGTCAGAGATACAAATAAAAATGAGGTGCCCATCAGTTAGAAGAAATGTTTTAAAATTAAAACATTAGAAATAATTCAATATTTATTTTGAATGATACAATATGAGATTCAACAATGGCTCCTTAACCACCTCCACTCTTTTGGATCTTAAGAGAACTACCATTATACTTAGGGATATTGGTTACTTCTAGGCATTATAATAGTAAAATTATTGTCATCATGAATACATTTCAATAGTGTAGTAACCAACACTGAATTTGGATGTGATATAATTCAATATATTAAAATAGTCTTACATGAATCATCCAAAACCAACTCAAAAAATGACATGATTAGTCATTAAAATTTTAGAATATTTGTTATATGGTTCTAAATGAGCAACAATAACCATGTGTGCTAATCACATTACATTCAAATATTTATAGAGTAGACATAAATATATATGAGTCATTAATAGCTATAAGCAAATATATATCATATCACATCAATAAAAGAGAAAAACAATGAGGTGCCCATCAGTTAGAAGAAATGTTTTAAAATTAAAACATTAGAAATAATTCAATATTTATTTTGAATGATACAATATGAGATTCAACAATGGCTCCTTAACCACCTCCACTCTTTTGGATCTTAAGAGAACTACCATTATACTTAGGGATATTGGTTACTTCTAGGCATTATAATAGTAAAATTATTGTCATCATGAATACATTTCAATAGTGTAGTAACCAACACTGAATTTGGATGTGATATAATTCAATATATTAAAATAGTCTTACATGAATCATCCAAAACCAACTCAAAAAATGACATGATTAGTCATTAAAATTTTAGAATATTTGTTATATGGTTCTAAATGAGCAACAATAACCATGTGTGCTAATCACATTACATTCAAATATTTATAGAGTAGACATAAATATATATGAGTCATTAATAGCTATAAGCAAATATATATCATATCACATCAATAAAAGAGAAAAACAAACAGCAATAGAGAGACAATACAATATTTAGTGAAGTAATAATAATGGTATATATAATTCATAATTTTATCATAAATACTAACAATATACATATAATAATAAAATAAAAATTAATATAAAAAAAGGTGTGTATTCTAGTAATAATAAATCTACCTCTTAAATGTAAAAAGTCATATAGATTAATAAAGAAACAAATCATCTTAGTGCACAACATTAAAAAATAATCTTTAAAAAAATATTAACACAATTGCCAAATTACATTAAATTCAAATAATCTCAATAATTTCATGATCCTCAATGATGTATCATTACTAAACATATCTCAATAGAAACAATGTCCACAAATCCTATCAATGACAATATAAAATATGGCATGGCACCCCCATCCTCTATAGATACTTCCTCTTATAAGTCATTCAAAGAGAAGGAATCCTGATTCAAAAACAAAACAATTATGAAATAGATTTTACATACAACATATTATCTTATGGAACCTTATCCTAATCCCAACCATGTTAGTGAAGGTCAATATCTCAATCAATTTAAAAATGAAAGTGTCAATATAAGAATGAGCACACTCAGGGAGATTAATCTATTTGCATTACCCTTTATTTTTTATTCATTGAAATATAAGTGAACCTTAATATTTCTTATATAAGTAAATAATAATATCATTATAAAATAAATGTCATGATAGAAACTTATGAGATAGGCCAATTCCATATATCAATAGAAAAACCCAATATAACCTACCTGATGAAACCTAAACCATTTAATATTAAATAATAAGGATACGTATGAAGCATAATGTCCAAAATATAATAATTTTCACAATGAAATTTATCAAATATATGAATATGAATTGTTATTTCTATGGATTATAAACAATATGAAAAGACAAAATTGGTGAAAATAATATGGAAAGCATCAAGATTTTTGAAAAAATATGCATATGTTTTTTGTAATGAGTATTTAGATGGTTTATTATAAAATCGGGACATTCAAAATCACATTGATTTGATTTCAAGATCAGCAATACCCAAGCAAGCAACTTAAATGATGTGTCAATTAAAACATTCAGATTTGAATAGAAATGTTAATGAATTGGTGAATAAAAGGTTTAGTAAGGGAAAACATGAGTCCATGTGCACAATCAACATTACAAATTCCAAATAAATATGGAACATGTAAGACATGTGTGAATAGTAGAGAAATCAATTAAATGATCATCAAAGACTATTTTTCTATCCTTTGACAAGATGTTCTGATGGATGTATTTTGATATCCCTTTCCAAGACTATATGATGGATGTGTTTGTAGAAGAAAAATACATTACTAAGATTGATATATGGAGTGTTTTATATCATATTCATATTCGTAAAGTAGAAAAAATAAAAAATTACATTCAATACTAAGTATGAAATATATGATTAGATGTATATATCATTCTTATTATCCAATGCACCCAATGCATTTATCATCATTATTAACATAATGTTACAATATAATTTTAATTTTGATGGAATAAAGAAACTATATTCATAATTAATTTTTACTAAATGGAGATAATCGCCATCTATAAAATAATATTGAATCCAACACATGGTGAAATAACCCAAAGAATACGAAGTCCTAATTAATGTACAATCACATTTCAAACATAATGATACCATGAGGTGAGTCAATAAATTTACCACTATCTATTTGAAAAAACATCCTAGCTAGCTATTTGGCTTCAAAAATAGAGAAGAGGTGAGAAAGAAATATGAACAAACAAACCCATGTTTCCCACATCATCCTTTTGATGCAACAAGGATCATTTGATAAATCATATCATTTTAATCTCACTTCTCCTCTAAAAGCTATACGAATAAGGAAAATACATAACATGTCGATGGATTGCTTGGATACAATGACACAATAGGAAAATTGTACAAATAATTTGATATAGTCAAGTGATTATCTACCCATGTTTACTACCGCATAAAATCCACATGTATACCTAATATTTTTAATGTGTTAAGAATGAAATTAGATGAGTACAAACAAGAGAAAGGGATAAAAACTTCATAGGTATAAAACTTGCATGCACCCTTAAGCAATAAATACAACATGTCTCAAAGGAACTACTAAAAAAAATGGCCACAATAGATCCATCAAACACTCCTACTACCATGGAGGTTAAGATGTGTTATAGAAAATTGAGGCTCATAAGGTTGGTCCAGAGTGGAGAGTATTAACAACTAAGAGTGGTAACATCTAATAAATATACCAAGCACAATAGTTAACTCATAAATGAGATTTGATCTGATAATTATAGAGGTTATTCCATTCAAAAACATGGAATTAAATTTTCCTCGAAAACATAAACTTAACTAACTCAAGGGAGAATTGGTAAGAATCTAACCCTTATGTGGAACATGTCATTGAACCAAGAAATTGTAATTAAAGATGAATTAAATATAATAAAGGGATCTAGAGAAATATCAAACATCTCAACTATGATTAAGTGTGACTACTCAATAAGGTTTGAGCATACGAGATAGCTCAGAATACTTCACATAAAATTGTCACTAAGAATTGTACCCCAAATAATCATAAAGAAACAAAATAATTCTAAAAAATTGTCAATACTCTTCTTATCACTATATAACCATATATATTTCAACTTGTGCTTCTCATATAGAAGAGAGAAAGTGACAAGTCCTATAGGAGACTTCAATAAGATAAACCATGTCATACAATCTTTCATAATTACAAAGCAATTGCCGAATTTCCTAGGGGCACCATGTTTCATTTATATAAAATATTATTATGACAATATTATAGTTTTTGCATGCAATGCTTTGTAATATTATTATTTGATTGTGTAAATATACGTGGATTTTGAAGATCTAAAAGATTAAACAAAGGAGATAAATATATTACATTCATGCTCTAGTGGGATGCCTTTTCTAGTAGAATTTAAGTGGCAAAACAACAATGAAAATAATCAAGACAAGAATCCAAAACCAAAAATGATTGTACAATGATATCGATAAAAATAAATTGTTATTTCCATGGACACTTCCCTAAAACTTAATCCATTATGTGCACGTCCTCCATTAAACAAAGCCATAATAGGCTAAAGGTCAAACCATATATCTACCTTTCATGCATTCCCCTGATTGAAGGGTCATACTACAAGACTAGGCCTCTAATATTCTACTATTTTTCCTTTCTTTTACTTTGGTCAATTCACCTAGAACTTCTAAAAATTCATGTTCAAGTGGTATATAGATTCTGATTGATTTAATTGGTTGGGTTTTTTCTTCTATATAAGCCATGACCATTTGTTGTTCCTGTGGGAATTTTGGCTTTAGATAAGCCTCCCTATAGATAGCGGGGGTCTCAAAAATTAAATCCAACTCACTCTCAAATAGATTGAATGAATCAAACTTAAACACATCTTGTGTGAGGGGAGAGCTTTCTGGGGGTTGAAACTTGTCTGAAGATATTCAAAATCTTCACTATTAGTTTTAGGGACATTCACAATAGGGTAGGCAGGGCAGAAGTCTTTCCACTATGAGGTTTCTTTTTTTCTTTTGATGTTACTTAAATCATTGGTCAAGTGGCCTATATTGAAAAAACTAAAACAACAAAAGAGTAAGCCCTTATAATCGAGGGGTTGAGATCAAGGGTGGTCACCAACTAGTAGAATGATTTTTTTTTGTTAGATCGTTTGAAGTATCAACATTGAACAATTTCTGGGAAAGGTGGTATGAGAGAAAGAGGTACGATATGGGTGTATTTGTTGGAACATGCCTAAGGATTTTCCTATAGATTTGAAACTAGGTGTTGACCAAAAATGGAATGGGAGGTAGGGAAGGCAGATCCAAATAAGTCTTTTATTTAAAGGTTCTATGAGGGGGTTGAATAAGAGGGACCAAGGTTTCATGATTAAGGGCTAGTGATTCCAACTCTAACGTCAGATCCTTATCCTTAATGCAATCATAACCAATGATAAAAAAATATTTTTATACTCAAGGTAAATTTTGAGCCTACCTTGTAGAAGGGGTTGTCATTGCTCTTAGATCTAGGCATGTAAGTCTTGAATATTTTTGGTCAAAAAATTGCAGACTTGAAAGTAATACCATTTGAAGAGAAAAAGTTTTCAGGAAAAGTACCTCCTTGAAAGTCATCACAGTAGATGAAGAGGCAGGTTTAAGAGGCTTTGAGCCTTCAAGTGGTCGCTTTGAGGTAACTCTAGCAAATTATTTTGACTTTGACTGGTTCTCCAACTTGTCTTCGAATGCCTTGATGTTGAAACACATTTCAACAAGAGGGAGGAGATCCGATTCCAGCATGTTATTCATAAAAAAACCATCAAAGATCTATGTCACTACTTCCATGTGAATATTTTTTCCATTAATTTCCTTTGCTGGGCTGGATCGTACATAATGACTTTTTCTAAAGACGGGAACTCGTCCTTTTTCATCCACGTAAAATAGTATGTGTCATGCCTCAGGTTCTAATTTGAGAGAAACATTAGAGAGAATGATTGGAACGGTTGACCATAGTTGGAACTACTTGAATCAGACATAGTGTGGGACGGAGATCCTAGGCTTTTGTCATTTATAACATTAGCGGGCGAAAACCTGCACGAAGGTAGAGTCATCGGGAAACTATTGTTGTCCTCAGTTTATATCAGAGAATATCACCTAAGATACGGTGATATTAGGGAATATCATGTTTACTTCATAGTGATTGTATGAAAAAAATTTATCTTAAAAAATATTGTTTTTAAATTTATATTACTCTTTCGTTTTAGTAAATTAATATTTTTTATTTAATTTCTATTGTAATAATATGTTTGACGTTAGAAAATTAGTCTCTTTTATGATAATTTAATATTGGTACTCGATCCTTAATTCTCTATTCTATTCTTGCATGCTCTCATCGTGTGAACATCATCCTCTTATTCTGCCGAGTTTTCCTATTTTACGGAACACCTATTGCTTTTCCTTTATTTTTTAAAGCATTACAATTATGATTGCTTTATATCCTTAGATTAATCTTCTGAATGTACTCCTATTAAAAAAAAAAATTACACGATTATTATTGTAATATTTTTAGGTATTTTCTAATGTGAACTTTGATATAAACAAAAAAAATTACAGAACTATTATCATAATATTTTTAAATATTTTCTAATATGAACCCTGAAATAAATATGAGTCAAAATAAAAATTAACATTTGTGATCTTTGTAGACTTTAATTCTATAAGAGAATTCCAATTTAATTATATCATCAACCCCATAATAGGTCTGATTGCTACTATTCCTCACAAGTGGTCCCTTATATATGACATTCCAAAGTGCTCATTTTTATGCAAACACTTTTATTATTTACTTTTTGGGAAAAAAATTATAAATATTTCACAACCGAATATGTTGGGAAGCTAAGTTTCCATCCAAGAAATCTTACCTGTATTGATTTCTCTTTGTTTGTATTAGATTTGAGGAATTATATGATATGGATAGTTTCTAGGGGCCTGTAATATGGAATGGCATTAACTAATATGAAGACTATTTTTCTATATAATTTTATTCCATTCCATTTCGTTATTCATGTTATCACCAGATTTTCCAAATGACACAATGTTACACTATTGTCTCATTTTTGTCATGGTGAGACAAGAAAATAGTGTTTGGATCTACTATTATCCATATGAATTTTACTTATATTAAATTAAGATTATGTTACAATGTACAGGGATCAATGAATGATGTCATTGCCTTCCTGAACAAGTACCCAATTATTTGCATTTGGAGCATTATTTCTGGTATTTTATATGATTCTTGTGCTGAAAGATTAACATGATAAATTCATCAAATAGGTTTGAGTAAAAGAGGTCTGTTTCAAGTTCAGGGATAAAATTGATACCCAACTCATATACATGATAATTCTGATGATATTAGTGATGTGGGTTCTCCATATGTTTCAAGTTTCATCCATGAATTTTTACATGTAACCTATGGTGAAGATGACAGCACATTTTTGGGTGGGATACTGAGTAGATTCAAATAGCTAGATAAAACCATATTTTATATTGTTGAGATGTAAGCACCAATGCAATATATATTTTTTCATGAATATATTTCAATAATTTGAATAATTATAACTGTAGAATTGGATTTTAACACTTGAATATAAGTGCGATATTATTATATGTTCATTATGCTAACAAGATGTGGGCCTTATGTTGATATATAGGTACGGTGTAAAGTAAATCGAAGTATTCTAGATGTTTAAGAAACTGGTTTAAAATCATCCTATGCATATCATATGCCATGAATATAAAACATGCCTTCAATGGTTCCATATCAAGTAGAAACAATGTGTGTTATATGTTTCATTAGGCCGCATTGTTTTAAAATCATTGTGGAAATTGCATCACCACTCACTTGCACTACGTTGTGATTTGTTCTATCAAATATTATTTAAGACAAGATTTATGTAATGAACTAGCGATTTGTTTCTAAATATATAGACGTTACCCAATTTATGAACTGATTAACAATTACCATATTATCTTCTTATGTCAGTTTATTGAAGTGAAATTATGATCCATCATTTTGAATTGTACAATTCATGAACTACATTTAGATATATGTTAGTCATATTGTGGCAACATGAAACCTTAACAAAAGATTAACTCTAAAATTTTATTGTCTTATACATTTAATTTGTTCTGTTATTATGTAGTTTGGTATAGATACAACACTCCTTCCACATATCCACCACCAACCATACATTCTTAACATGTAATATTTCTCCTACTAACTTACAACATTTTCTCCTAAATGCATATTTTAAATTAATTTAAAATATTTTAAATTACAATTTATAATATAATTAATGCATTAAAAGTAGGGATTAGTTGCTACTTTCTGCTTGTTATTTTACCATTGGTTGACCATATATATATATGTATTTTGTATCGCTAAGATTTTAAGTATTTAGTTGGAATTGATATTTAACAAGTGGATTCATACTATGTTAATTATGCACCGAAATGAGAATAGAATATTTGAATGAACCTACTTCATATATTGATCTAAATGGGTAATTACATTTATTTTTCGATTGATGCTACCACCGATGTAATTGACAAAAAATCTCCAAGCAAATGCCATGATGGACCATGTAGAGGATGTTGTTTGGGAGAGGATGGTTCCCAAAATGTCAGGGAAGTGTTCAAGGTTACAGATCTATATTTAAAATGGGTCATAGAAGAACTAACAAAAAAAGCTTACAACATTCTCGGGGCTGGAAAACTATGGAGAGAGTGCAGGAAGGTCCACCACCATCAAGGTGGGATAGAGAGAGAAGTTAAAAGTAAGTGAAAAGTAAGAAGAAAAAATCCTGAATATATATATTTTATATAAAATTATAGTAGATTGTTTTTAAAAAAAATTATTTTTAATAGTAGAGTTTTTAAAAATTAACATAGAATTTTAAAAAAAATTTAATAAAAGAATATTAAAAAAATATTACAAACTTTTAAAAAATAATTTAATGGTAGATTTAAAGAAAAAAAGAACAGTAAATTTTAAAAACATTTAACAATAGGGTTTTGAATTATTTTAAAATAAGAGATTATAAACATTTAATAGTAGAGTTTAAATAAATTTCGGTACAGTATTAAAAAAATAAAAAATTGTTTTTTTTTAAATAGCAGCATTTCAATAAAAATAAAAATAAATATAACTGTAGTGTTTTAAAAAATAGAATTAACAATAGAATTTTATAAAACTATTGACATTAAAATTTAAAAAAATTTAACAGTGGAGTTCCTAAAATATCAACAGTAGAGTTTTATATAAAGTTAATGGTACAGTTTGAAAAAACTTAAAATTAGAGTTTAGAAAAATTTAATAGTTGAGTATTAAAAAAAATTAAAATGAAAGCTTATCAAGGGAAAAAATAGAAAAGTTAAAATTAAAAAGAAGGTTTAATGTTTTTTTTTAAATAGTAGAGTTTAAAATAAAAAATTGACACGAGAGTTTAATAAAATTTGACAGTAGAGTTTTTAAAAAATAATAGTAGAGTTTGAAATTTTTTAATATAGAATTTTAAAAAAAACTACAGTAGAGGTTTTTTCTTACAAAAAATTTAGCACTAGAGTTAAATTGTTCTTTTTTATAATAAATTTTGGAAAAAATAATAGAGGTCAGTTCAATGGTTACTTCAATTTAATCTTTTTTTTAAGATTCATTAGAAGGGGAGGGAGCGCTGGTGATGGTCACTATTTCTTCAGATAGAGGATTTGGTGTGGGTTGATATTGAAGAACCTATGTTGGATATGAGGATGGTGGTTGGCCCAGCTCTCTGATGAGGTGGCCCTTTCTTCTTGTTCTTAGTTGATAATGTCATGGTTCTATTTTATATAGTTTTGCTTCCCTCTTCATGAGCATGTGTGCTCATCTGATTCACTGCCATGTGTTTCGCTGGCTATGTATTTTCCATTGTCATGAATTTTGTTTTTTCTAGCTTTCGCCTGACTTGGGTGGCATGCTCTCTTAAAACACTATGTATATTTTAATTTGATTAATATATATCTAAGGGATACCAATATCTTTTTAGTAAATAAATGAGTTTTAAAAAAATTAACAATAAAGTTTTAAAAAATTTAACAATAGGGTTTTAAAAAAATTTAATAAGAGAGTTTAAAAAGAATTTAATAATCAAAATTTTTTAACAAAAATATATATATATATATATATATATATATATATATATATATATATATATATAATAAAAATGAATAAAATTTAAATAAATAAGTTTAATAAAATTGTAAGAGGAGAGTTCTAAAAAAATATTTAACATTGCAAGTGGAATTAAAAAAGAAAGAAAGAAAAAAGAAAAAAAAAAAAAAAGTCGGGAAGAGTAAAATAAACATTATTCTTTTGTAGAGAATACTTACAATTAAATTACATCCAAAAATGTTTTCATGAAATTTAACCATTCCTCAACTTCAATTTATAAAAAAAAATAAAATAAGAAGTGTACATATGAGGAGAAGCACTAGAAGTCTACAAGTCAGGAGTTGGAATTTCAAAGAGGAAAACTTTTAAAAAGGGTGAATTTTTTGACAAGACAAGTTTTCTAAAAATGAAATTAATTTAATTTTAATTTTATTTGGAAAAAAAATGTTTTCTTAACAATAAAGTTAAAATTTTAGTAATAGAGTTTTGAAAAAATTAATAATAATAAAAATAAAATATAAAAAATTATTAAAACATAAAAAATCATAATAAAATTTTAAAAAAATTAACAAAAAGTGTTTAAAAAATATATTTATTACAGATTAAAAATATTTAATAGTAGAGTCTTAAAAAAAAATTAAAATTATAACTTTAAAAACAATACTAATAGAGTTTATAAAATATTAATTGTAGATTTTTAAAAAATATAGAAGTAAGAGTCTTAAAAAATAAATAAAATTTAATAGTAGAGTTTAAGAAAATTTAATGGTAGACTTTTAAAAAAATTAATAGTAGTGTTTAACAAAATTTAAGACTAGAGTTAATAAAAAAAAATTAACAGTAGAGTTTTAAAAATATTAACTTTTATTAAACAATAGATTTTAATTGTTTAACGATAGAGTTTAGAAAATATAAAAGTACAATTTTTTTAAAAACATAAAAAAAAATAGTATAGTTAAATAATAAATATCATAAGAGTTTAAATTTTTTTAATTAACAATAGAGTTTAAAAAAATATTATAATAGTTTTTAAAAATATATATATGAAAATTATTATTTTTAACACTCGAGTTTAAAAAAATATGAGTAGTAAAAGTTAAATACTTTTTGATAGTAGAGCTAAAAAAAATATTAAAATTAGAGTTTTTACAAAATTATCAGATAGTATTATTTTTAAAAAAATTAAGAGTAGACTTTAAAGTTTTATTTTATTTTTAACATTAGTCTTTAATAAAATTTAATTTGTAGAGATTAAAAAATATATTTAGTAGAAGGGTTTTTAAAAAAAAAAATCTATTAGAAAGAGACTGTATAGAAGATAAAATTTAGTTGAAATAAGTAAAATAGCCAGTATTCCATTAAAATCGTAAACAATCTATCCAAAATACTATCATAAGAATATTCCAAGCTTATCGTAATGTTTTTCAAAAATGTTGTCATGGAATTTAAACGCTCATAAGATAGAAATAACGCATGCAAAAACTATGAAATAAAATTTAAAAAAAAGTGTGTAGATGAGGATATAAATAAGGATAAATAATAAAAGTTTGTAATTAGGGCATTGTATTTTGTATTAAGTTATTTTGAGATATTTAGGAGGTAAAGTTATAGGTTTTAGGAGAAAAGTTGTATTTTAGAAATTGCAAAGTTTACATATTATTTAAATATTTGAAAATAATTATAAATAATATTGAATTGTGATAAGTATTTCATCATAAAATTTAATAGTTTTGAAATAAAAATAATTAAATTATAAATTATCTTAAATATATTCAAGTTACAATATTTATGCCATATATAATAACAATATAAGTCACTTTAATATTAATAAATATAATGTATGTGTTAATGTGTTGGTAGTGTTAAAACTAAATAAAATGTATTAATAATGATAAATAAAAATCAATTTAAGAAATTAAAAATAACACGATGTTAATTTAATATAAAATCATTTTTAAATTTTACAATATATAACTATTTTATAATAGCATTTTTTATAATTTCAATAGTTTTTTTTCATTTGTTAAATAACGAACAAAATAATTAATAAGTGAAGTATAAATAAATAAGAATATTAAATATTTTTTTATGACATTACACTATTGTAGAAGACACATGTGAATGCCACCATTAATTTAAAAGAATATGCTCTAATAAATTCTAAGAAATATGCTATTATCTATGAAGTAAATTTTAGAAAAAAATTATAATTATCATTAAATTATATATTTCAAATTAGTTGATTTGATAAATAAAAACCAACTAATAGTAAAGTGATTCTTATAATTAATATTAAATGTCAATATTATAATATGGAATTGTCATGATTATTTTGTGATGGAATTTAATGTTGTTGGAATAAAAGTAATTAAATTATAATTAGGTTACATACTTATGACATCGATAATAATAATAATAATAATAATATAACTCATTTTAATATTAAATAAATAAATATATAGTATGCTTTAATATGTTAGTAGTATTATAAATAAATAAAATATATTAATAATAATAAATAAAAATCAATTTAAAAAAAAAAAAATAACACATTGTTAATTTAGTATAAATTCATTTTTAAATTTTACAATATATATTTATTATTTATTATATAATAATATTTTTTTAAAAATCTCAATAATATCTTTATACAATAGTACATTTTATAAAAAAAATTCTTTATTAAAGTTATAAAATTGCTCATTATAAAAAATGTAAGAAAAACTCATTTTTTTCACTTTTTATTTTTTCAATATACATATATGAGAACACGAGTGATGCATAATTATGGGTACACTATAAGTTGAGGACAGAAGTATGTATTTTGTTTTTGACATTCGAAATGGAACAGTATGTATATACGGTTCCATTCACCATGTACATTATGATGTTGATATTTATTCAATATTCGCGACTTGTTATCATTATTCTTATTTTATTACCTTCATTTTTAATTATTAGAGTGTACATGTTAAAGAATACATGCAAGGATAAATATAATACTGTATATAATATTCTAATGCATTTCATTATATGATTCATATTCTTTGTAATATATTTAAATATTTTTATTTTAAATTTAAAAAAAATTTATAATTATTATAATATTGTGTTTCTAATTTTTTTATTAATTAAATAAAGAATAAAATAATTAAAAAGTGAAGTATAAATAAATAAGAGTATTAAACAATTTTTATGATATTGCATTATTGTAGAGGATACATGTCAATACTACCATGAATATGTTTTAATAAGCTCTAAGAAATAGACTATCATCTATGAAGTAAATTTTAGGAAAAAATATAATTATCATTAGATTATATGTTTCAAATTATTTAATTAGATAAATGAAAACTAACTAATAATAAATTGATTCGTATAACTACTATTTTAAGTACAATTAATAACAACTTTTAATAATTAATTAATTAAACAATTTACATAATTTTTGGATTAAATGCCAGTATTATCGAAATATAATATACACTTATCTTTTAATTACATTTTGATTTTTTTATTTGTTGTAATAAAAATTAATTATTTGAAAACTGATTTTTATAATATAGGTGAAGTGGAAGACAAAAATCGAATAAAAAGAAAAAATTAAAAATAAAGAATCAAATAAAAGGAAAAAATACCAAAAAAGATAAAAATTGCACCAAAATAGAAGGTCCACCAGGTATTTTCATGTCATTTTGTAAAGAGTGAAAAGTCCTCCAAAAATAGAATATATTACAATGATGGAATAACAAAAAAGATTGGAAGTTGCCAAAGATACAAACTGCTAAGCAGAGAAGATTAAAAAATAAAAATAATCAAATACAAAAATATGTCAGAAAAGAACCAAATCATCCAAAAAAATACGAATCACCACACCAAAAAAAATAAAAAAAAATTAAGAAACTGCCAAAAATAGACACTATTACAAATAGAAATTGCCAAGCGGAATACTTCAAGGAAGTAGTCAGAACTACTGAATCATGTCAAAAAATCGCTAAGAAGAAACTACCAAAATAGAAACTTCCAAAAATAAAAATTATTAAAAAAGAAACTACCAAGTGAAGAAATGCTTACAAATAGATAAAACAACTAAACATAAAAAATAAAGAATGTGAACCAAAACATGCAACTGTCAAAACTAGGAAGCGTCAAAACTAACCATTGCCAAAAATAGAAACCATAAAAACACCAAATGTAGAGAAAACTATTAAACTAAAGGATAAAATCTACTTCTTGTGAGAAAGGATCCTAGTTTTCTAGGGTTCTACCAATAGGCTTTCAGAAGGGTTATAAGTTGCAACATAGGGACTTAATGGCAAGTCTGATAGACTGTAAGGTTTAGGGTAGCACTCAAGTTTAAATTTTTAACACGAGCTAAAAAAAACTAGGGGGTTGTCTTATTTTTACGAATAGTAAAAAATACTCATATTAGCAACATTGACTTGTCCTTTAAAAAATTTACTGGAACATTTAAATAAAAAATTCTTTAGATGTCCTCTAGCACAAAGCATAGAATATAAAGGCCTCTGAATATTTTAGAAACTACTGGGCGCTTATTCCTTGAGATGATACTAGTAAAGCTCATCCTAAATAAAATATTTTTTCTGAGGCACCAAGAGCATCATAATATTTTACCGATAAGCATTCAAAAGATTTATGAAAGCAATTAGTAGAAAGGACACCATTTCTAAAGAAGTCAGGGCCCGTAATTATATTAGTGTCAAAGAAGTCCAATGAAGAAGTAGAAACAACATAATAAATTCGATATATAATTATAAAAATTCTCCCACAAAAAAGCTTTCGAATCTAATTAGTTTCTTAGAACATCATCAATATGGCTTCTAAAATAAGCAAGACCATGAGATATTGAAATTACTATGACGTTGCAATATCAAATAACAAAGAAATAAATAATCGTAGACAACTGTAAAGTTACTACCCAGGGCAGTTCCCTGAATCATTTTTAGAAATAACCTACAAATTTAATATTTGGTTTTTCGAGAGCATTATATGGATTTTGTAGGTTCTTTATATAAGTAGATTTGGCGAACTACGATGGGAAGTAACTTTGTAGTTGTCTATGTTTCTTTGTTATTTAGAATGACAACTTGAGAATATTTTTGATACCTTGTGGCTTGTTTATTTCAGGAGGCATATTGATGATGGTCTCGGTGTTTGCTTAGGTTAATAATTTTTTGTAAAGGAATATTTTCTCAATTATCATAGCTTCTACCTTGATATTAGAATCTGTTATGTTGTTTCTACTTTGTTTGATGGAATTTCTTGACGTTGCTTTTTTTAAGGGCCTTGACTTTTGTAGCACTGCTATTCTTTCATTAAGTATTTTTAAAAGCCTTTGAATGATTATCAGTACCTTTCATTCTAATCTTGGCATCCATAGCCCCAGAATAAATCTTTTATTGTTAATGAGCTTCATCGATATTTTATTAGGGAATCAGTGCCTAGTGGTTTTTACAATATTTAGATGCTTTTATATTATAAGTTTCATGCCAAAGGATATATGAATAAATTCCTACTATGGTGTTCCAATAACATTTTTTTAAACCATGGGTCATTGTTGTTTTCTCGAGTGTTATCTAACATTCTTAAGAGTAAAAGGACCCCCATATTTTTTAAGCTTGATTATATCTTTTCTACTAGAGCTTTAAATGTGAGAGTTACATTAAATCTTACACTCTTTCGGCTTTGGCAATAAGTCCCTGAGTTTTAGCATATCCCCTTTATGAAATTTGTTGGTAAACCCACACAAAATTAGAATCCTTCTTCACGAGAAGAAAATTTTCTTCTCTATTTTAACAATTTTCTCTAAATTATGTAGATTTGTAGTTACCATTTTTGGCATTGACAAATTTTTAGCAGTTTCTATTTTTGATAGATACATGTTTTGGTTCATCTTCTTCATTTTATATTGGGTTGTTTTAGCTAATTTCAGGCATTTTTGTAGTTCATAGATTCTATTTTTAGTATCTACTATTTTGTACATTTTTTATTTTTGATAGTTTCATTTTTTGATAATTTCCGTTCAACAGTTATTAGACAACATTCTATTGTTTTATTTACTTCCTAGCAATTCTTCAATTAATAGTTTCTATTTTTAGCATCTATTATTTTTTTTAGTTTCTATTTTTTGTCACTGATATTTTTTGATAGTGATAAAGACATCTTTCAGTAGTTTGGTTCATTTCCTATAGATTTCTATTTTTAAGTTGCTTTTATCTTTGGTAGCTTCCATCCCTACCACATTTTCCACCGTTGCAGTATATTCTACTTTTGTTGGGCCTTCTATTTTCATGCATTTTTTCTCTTTGATGTCATTTTCCATTTATTTTAAACTATTTTCGTTATTTAATTCTTTATTTTTATATTTCATCATTATTTTGTTTTCTTTTATTTTAACTCTACATTATGTTTTACTACATGGATTTTTTCTTTCCTTTTATGTAAATTTAATTCAGACATATTTTAAGATTCTTTTCACTTTTTCCTTTATTTTTTGTTGCATACTTCTTTAGCTTTTGTCTCTGGTGTCTTTGTAGAAAATTAAATCTTTAATATTAATAAAACATTCTTTTTTGAAAATAAAATAAAAATTAAATTAATTATATTTTTGGGAACCTTACCGTCTAAAAAAAATTTGCCATTTTTGAAAGTTTTCCTTCTATAATTTCAAATACCACTCTTGAAAACTTTAGTGCTTCTCATTCTTTATATCCTCCTCTGTACAATTCCTTTCAATCTTATTTCTTGGTTTTTATAGGTGTTAGTTCCAGCTGATGAGTGGTTAAATTCTTTGAAAAGATTTTTGAAAGACATCACTAGTATTTTGTATAGATTGTTTATGATTTTAATGGAATAATGTTTATTTTAGTTTTTTCAGCGTAATTTTTTATGTCCATTTTCTTTCCACTTGTTGCAAACAAAATAATTTTTTTTTTAACTTTCTTAATTTTTTAATATTTTTTAATTTTTTTAAAAGTCTATTAATAATTTTTTAAACTTTACTGGTAATTTAAAATTAGAAGAAAAAAAAAAAAACAACTCCACTATAAAAAAAATTAAACAATATTGTTAAATTATTTTAATGTATTTTAAACTCTATCATTAATTTTTTTAAACATTAATTTTAATTTTTTTTTCTTAAAAACCTCTACTATTAATTTTTTAACTCTACTATTATTTTTTAAAACTCTACTCTTAAAATTATTTTTAAAATCTAATTTTTATATATTTTTTAAATTCTACCATTAAAAAGTTTTTAAACTCTAATTTTAAATTTTTTTAAACTCCATTGTTAGAATTTTTTAATTCTTTTTAAAAATCTATAATTATTTTTTGTTAAAAAAATACTATTAATTTTTATTTGACTTTTACTGTTAAATTTTTTATAACTTTTTTTAGTGTACTATTTTTATTTAGGGTGAACTCTACTATTAAAAAAATTTGAAACTCTATTGCTTTTTATAATTCTATTGTTATATCTATATGTATATACATACTTATACCTCTATTTTTAAAAGATAGAATTTTTTTTTTAAAAGTCTACTATTAATGTTTTTTGAAACCCCTAATATTAATTTTTTTTAAAATACCGCTATTATTTTTTTTTAACTCTATTGTTAATTTTTTTTTTTCAAACTCTATTATTAAAATAGTTTAGTTTGTTAAAACTCTAATCTAGTTTTTTTTTAAACTCCATTGTTAATTTTGTTTTTAAACTCTAATCATAAATTATTTCTAAACTCTACTATGAAAAAAAAACACTCAACGGTTAATGTTTTTTAAACTCTTATGTTACTTTTTAAAATTCTGCTGTTAATTTTTTTAAAACTCTATTATTATTTTTTTTTTCATTTTTAAAACTCTATTATTAAAAATTATTTTAAAATATACTGTTAAATTTCTTTTAAAACTCTACTGTTAAAAAGAAGTTTAGAATTATTTTAAAACTCTACTGTTAATTGTTTTTTTCTTTTTTTTAAAACTTTATTATTTTTAAAACTCTAATTTCAATTTTTTTAAACGATCCTATTAAAAAAAATTATTTGTTTGTAAACTATACTATTACTATTTTTTAAACACTACTATTAAACTTTTGTTAAATGTTTTTTAAACACCAATGTTAATTTTTTTAAAAGTCTACTGTTAATTTTTTAAAACTCTACCATTAAATTGTTTTAAACTCTACCATTAAATTGTTTTACAATCTACCATTAAATTATTTTAAACTCTATTGTTAATTTTTTTTATAAACTCTATTATTAATATTTTTAAAATTCTACTATTTATTGTTTTTAAAGAACTCCTGTGTTAATGTTTTTTATACACTACCGTTTATTTTTTCTTAATTTTTTATTCTATTGTTAATTTTTTAAAACTCTATTTTGAAAAACAGTTTTAAACGCTATTGTAAAAAAAAATAAAAATAAAAACTATTGTTATTTTTTTTAAATAAATTATACTGTTAACTTTTCTTAAAACTCTACTGTTAATTTTTTTTTTAACTTTAAAATTAAATTTTTGTAAACTCTATTGTTATTTTTTTAAACGTGACTATTAAATAAAATTAAACTATACTATTAATAAATGTTTTAAACTCTATTCCTCACTTTTTAAAAACTGTACTATTATTATTTTTAACTCCAATTTTTTTTTTTTTTTCCCTAATGTTAAAAAATATAAAATTTTTTATTTTTAGTTTTTAAACTCTACTATTATTTATTTATTTTAAAACTCTATTGTTAATTTTTTTTACACACTATTGTTAAACATTTTATGATCTAAATGCATCGATATATAAGTAGTGATAGCCTCTCATGCAAGATAGACCGTAAATATAGCCTAATGCCAAATTATTATTATTTTTTTTATTTTTTGTTTTTTTTGTTTTTTTAGCAACATTGAGGATAAATATGAAAGTTAGAATGGGATGTGAAGCTTTGATCATCATCCCGTTTTGATGAATCCATGGTCACAAAATGTCAACCCTTTCATCGAACCATTGAATATCAGACCCGTTTGGGTTCCGCTCCACTATATTCCATTATCGTAGTTTATTTTTGATTCATTTCAACTTGAGATGAAATTAGAATACCACTCATGCATTCATCCCCTTGATTATGTAGGCCTTTCGGTCCATTATCATAGTTTATTTTTGACTTTTCATTTAACTAATTTTTTTAATAACTCCTAAAGAAAGGATGAGTCCACTTGATGAAAATATTATCTTACCATTTGAATCTCATTGTAGATAATGTTGAAATTGAGGATGATGAATCATATTTGAAAAATAATGGAGCTACAGTTATAATGATGCAAGCTATGGAAGCTATTGAGTTAGCCCCAATATCCCCTTCTAATGTTTCAAGATCACCATCTAAAGAGGGATGCTCTAAGGGGAGTGTCAAAGATTCGGTTCAACTCGATAGTACTATACCTTTCACTGCTATTTCATATTTAAATGACAAGAAAGGTTGGTCTGTAGTGTAGGGAGAAGAAAGAAAAACTTAACTATTTTATCCCTCTCAAATGGTCAATAGAGTCAGATTGTTACATGAAGTTTCTTCAGTATCCTCTTGAGTAGTAAGATAAAAGTGGAAGTGTTTGGTTGCCTGTTTGTTGGTTTTAACTAGGTTTTGCTGTCTAATTTTCTATGTTGGTTATTGTATGTACATCTAGTTCTATGTAGGTTTGAAGTTGTGCTCCAAGAGCTATTTATAAAGGCATTATATTTGATCCTTTAATTTTTTTAAATCTTTATATCCATTGTACAAGGTTATGGATCCTTTCAAAATCTATTTTTTAATGTATCTAACAAATATATTGATTTGAATATTAAATAAAAAATTTAAATAAAAAAAGATTTAAATGCTTTTTATGTTTTATCTTTTCTAATTTATTAAAGTAAATTTTTATTTCCATAATGAATCACCATTTATCTCATAAAGCAAAAGTAGACCACAGACCACATACAATAACATAAGGATATTATTGTTATAGTGTAAAGATACCAAGTATGTTTTAAAAAATGGACTAATATTTTAATTTTTGAAAGGAATAGTAGTTTCCATTTATGATAGAGTGAAGTTAGAAAGAAAAACAAATAATTATGAAAATCGGAAGTATCTACTAAATAAATTTTTCATAAATCCTGAGTTGTTCTTGTTTGGTAGAAGAAAAATAAATGACATTATAAACTGCACTAGAGATAAAGTACTTTCATGAAAATTTAATATATTGTGACTTATTAAGTTAAAGATACATACTATGGCATTACTTTGGTGTTTATCTAGAGAGATTAAAATGAAGGTTTAGTATGAAAATTTGAAAAAGATGTAAAAATAGAGTTTTTATTACATTGAAGGTGACCAGGGTAATATGCCCTATAATACCATTATAGGGCATAACACTCATATCTGTTATGCTTTCATATATCTTTTAGTGGCTCCATATTGAGGTATAATAATGTTAAGGTTGTGATCAAAGAATCTGACAAGTACCAAATGGATTAATTACCTTTTACCTTTAAATTTAGTGAACGATTATTTTGAGTAATAAGTCATGTCCCAAGACCGTCATTCAAGACTGCAAACGAGACAAATCTTTCTTAAGGACATAGAGAGAAAGCTAGGGTTTTAAAACCTGTATGGCTTCATTATAGAGGCGAAGCGGTCACGGGAGACAGAGGAGGCAGATGCACCAGCGTTAGACGACGGATCTAGCGGTGATGGTAATAGAGATCCCCTTATTACATTTGAGCGACCCTTCATGGAGTTTTCAAAACTTTCCCCTACTAAGGATCACTTTGGGTCGGTGTAATCTCTGTTAGCTGAGGTGGCAGTTAGTGGGGAGGTGTATGAGGTTGTTAAATCATTTTCAAAGGTTGTGAAAAATACTCTAAAAACCTTCTAACGAAAGCCCCTAAAACTAGATCCTAATAATCCATCTCTAAAACTAGAAAATGGCACCCTCAGCTGGGTTCTATCGAATAAAGACTGTTATATCAAAAAAGTATTCATTTCGAAGTTTTAAAAATTGTGGCATAATCTTTAGGATGTAAATGACTTGATCTTCTTACAATGGAAACTTATTTTTAAAGGTAAGTGAAAATTTTTCCTTATATAAAAGGTTTTTTTATTTTTGTTTTTCTCCTCTCTTTAAATAAATATCATATTCTTAGGATATCAATGGAGTTAGAATCAACACCATTTATTTATGAAACTTTGCTATTCATACTTTAATCCCTTTATTTATAATTTCTCATCTAGACTTATTTGGATCCGACTCCCACATCTTCCACTTCATTTTTGGGTTAAACCTTCCTTCAATACTATTAGTAACTCCATCGGAAAATTCTTATAGATGGATTCAATGAATGATTTAGTTTCTCATACTACGTTTTTCAAGAATCTTAGTTTTCATTGACACTACGATTGATCTTCCAAAATCCATAGATGTAATAGTAGAAGATCAAATATAGAGTTAGCTAGTGGATTATGAAGGACATACTTTTAGGTGTTGTAGGTATTTTACTACTGGTCATTTATCTTCTGATTGTCATTATTTTACAAATAAAACAATAGATTTGAATTTGTAGAAGCGTTATTCTTTAAAACTTCTTATAATTTTTGGTCCAAAGTATGATGACTGGATTATGAAGGACATACTTTTAGGTGTTGTAGGTATTTTACTACTGGTCATTTATCTTCTGATTTTCATCATTTTACAAATAAAACAATAGATTTGAATTTGTAGAAGCATTATTCTTTAAAACTTCTTATAATTTTTGGTCCAAAGTATGATGACTCATCGGATATAGAAGAAGAGTCCGATATAAGTCTTGTATCAAAACCCCTGATGTAGAGAGAGAAAATAAGTATGAGAATTTACATGATTATATTCTAATGCCTATTTAAGATGGTAAGATTTTAGATCTTTTAGAAGAAACTAGAATTTTGATCATCACATCTTCATGTAAAATTGTATATATGGTGAGGATTTTAAATTAAATTTGTATATTTTAATTGAGGTTTTTTGCAATGTTATTTCTCCCAAAAGCTATAAGGATGAAAGACAATTGATCAAAGTTCAAAAAAAAAATAAAAAATAAAAATGAAGATACTAACTAACCAATGAACAACCAGAACAAAGAAACCTTAAAGGACATAGTTTTAGCAATAGATTTATTTTGAGTAACTGTATTTATTTTTTAACCATGGATTGGGTCTTTGATAGTTGGTTTTGGGATTTGTGTAGTTATTATAGATTTTATTTTTCATGTTGTTGTTCTGCCAAATGTATTTTAATATTTAGGTGTTCAAGCCTTCGCTATGTCTTCCATTTTTAAAATAAAAGTTCCTAGCTTTAAAAAACTCACCCTTTATAACCATAGTTGTAAGATATTATATTTTATGATGAGTGATTCAAATATTATATATTCCACCTCAAATTTTCAAGCATATAGGTTATGTTATTCTTTTCCTTTGTGAGATCCTAGAAGTGAGTATATACATAAACTTCCCATGTTAAGGAAAACATTTTTTAATTTAATTATATGCAAAGACTAATGTCTTTTTTTTAAACTCTATAGTTTTAATTATACAAAAACTCCAAATATTATCCTTTTGTTATTTTAAATGCATGTCCCAACCTTGCTCTATCCATTTTTTTAATGGATTATTATCATACTCACATCACCGAAGACTGAATTCTTTAATATTTTAAGAGGTGTGAGAAGTCCATAATTCCAATGGTTTCCCTTCTACACGAGTTGGATAATTTTTATATATTCATCAAATTGAACAACATGCTATTCAGAATAATGAATTTAATTGGACATAAAATATGCTATTCACAATTGTAAAACCGAAAATATCTCGCTTAAAATCAACACAATTTTTTAAAAATTAATGCATACATTACACTCAAAATCAAAATAGAAGCATGAAATTGAACAGTATGGCACACATGAAATAATGTAAATTTACATTTTATTTACTTCTCATGATGTGATCAATTATTTATTTATTTAATTAGAATAATTTTTATAATTTTCTAATAGTCATTATCATATAACCCTGTTATGAATAGTTACCCTAATTGTGAAATTATTAGAATCCATTCCTAGGGCCTATAAGATGAGCCTTGATTATGGTAATCAATCAATATCAAGTATATTATTTTCATTCCGAGAAGATAAATAATATTTGTAACTCCTAATTTACTAATTCCTTAACTCGTTCTCAACTCCGTGAGTTCACTACATATCCATGAGTGAAATCAGGGTTTGATGTCGTTATGGTGCTTCACCAACCCAGAGTACATTCACATAAACTAGAGAAATACATCCAAAAATAATGTTTGATTTGAAAATTAATGTACTCAATATTCAATTCATAAGATACCTAGCTCGAGTTGTCTGCAATCCACATACCACATTGGTTTGCATGCAAAGGGTTAAAACCATTATTTATAATTTTATAAGGGTATAATATGTGCTAAAACAATGTTTAAAATTGAAAAATATAAATTAAGTTCTGACAATTATTACCCACACCCACTCTTGAGGTTGCCTACATATCAACTTATGTATACATGAATAAGAAGAATCAAGGATAGATGTAGTTCAATATTTTTAAACACAGCATCACAAACCTAATTGAGATTTTTAACATAATCTATTAGCATATATTTTACTAAACATAATCATATATAAATAAAAACACACACATACACACACTCCATTTATAATTCTTTACATAAAAAGTTACAACTATAGTTTCGACTTATTTTAATAATCATTTAGTGCTAAATACTACTTTTGGATATATTTTAATTTCATACTATTAATATATGATTTAAAAATTTGAATGTCAACTCAAAACCCATGATTAGATATAATTTATATAATAATATTCAAGGATTCAATCTAATGAATCTTATTATGGTAAATAATATGAATCACATTAATTCTTCAAACCAAGTACTATACTTTTAGAACAATATTTAAATGGGGAATATGTAGTGAATTTAGAAGATAATTATCCATTAAATTTTTTGACAGACTACTATTTCTCTATTAATCCACTCATAACTACCTAGATTTAATAGTTCTCTATCAATCCACTCACATTTACCTACATGAAAATCTCAACATGCATCATAATAATACATTTGTGTAAAATAGAATCATAGTCATATGTTATTTACATTATTTTCTAATAATTTCCTCAGTTGATTACATTTTATAGGTTTACAAGGTTTCCTTGGATGCCATAATTTATTAATGTTGTCACTTATTTAGTAAATATTTACCAAAGATGGATAGTTACAATCAATTCTTACTACATTATGACTCATATTATAAAATACAAAGAGTCTACAAAAGCATTTTAGCATTTTAGCTATATCATTTAAGAGCTATATATTATTTCACTATACATTACATGATATCAATTACATGATAACAATTTTACAAGGTGTCATTAAATTTCTAAAAGGAAATGATTTAATGTTGGTTTAGTACATACATTATAACTAGGGAAGTTGTCAAAATGATAAATCAACTATTGTATGTAATTGTTCTCAAATCACAAATGTTTTCTTAGGATATTACAAACAAAACACATATGCACTTTGGTTTAATATATAGTTATTATATATATAAATAAAATATTCAATAAATAAATAAAACTTATTAAAAAAACATAGATAAACTAATGATATATAATAAAAAATACAATAAATGAGTAATAAGAAATATGGTATAAATTATTTTCACAATAATAAAATATAACATAGTTAAATTATTAAAATTAAGTGAATAGAATATCATCCAAAATGATGAATCTATATTCCACCAAGTGTTACTACCTTAACATGAGATCGACTCATTAGTCCTTCCAATAAACTTTATGGAAGAAATTTCACATTCACACAACCTAATATCTTACATCACACTTCAACTCTAATACTTGATGATTATTTATTATTTTTTCTTCCTTATTTCCTTCTTATGCTTGCCTTCTTCTATGTCTCCTTTTGTGTCACCATGTATGTGTGAGGGGGAGGGCACGCATCCTTTTATAACATCTTAAGGCATTCCATTTAATGTAGATATAATAAAAAAAAATCCTCTCTAACCTATCTTATGTAGAATGAGTTTTTACATGAAAATAACTACTGAATAAGCTTCCCAATTAATCACATAATAATATACTTTACCTAATATTTCTTAGAATTTTCCTAATAATAAAACAAATATTTCGTATAAATTACCTTGTATATTATTAACACTTTATAATAATAAATTAAATACTTCAAAAATATTAATGACATCACTCTTTTGGAGTAAGTAAAAATAAAATATTATTTTTTTCGGACCACCTTGACCCTAGTGACATAATTACCAAGAGAGTGGTATTTTGACATTATAATGACCATTTACAAAAACTATATAACTTTTATCATGAACCATAATTTTTATAATATTAACTAGTCTAATTTGACCATTACCATGGAATATTTACTTTTTAATTTGTTACATCCATATTATGTGTCCTCTTAGTCTTTAGTAATGCTTATATTTATAATATGTCTCTACAAACTAAAATTTACATAAATTTATTTACAATATTTTTACTAATAAGAATTCAATTTTGGAGTGATAATTTTGGCATTGACTTATTTATCTTTGTTTTAATTAAGGTAAAACCACTTTTCAAATGGTATGGAATCTAGCTTGGACACATCAGGAAGTCTGTGTCTACCCCTAGTAGAAACAAAATAGAAGAAGGTGAAATGAACCAAAAAAAAGAAGGATTCATCCAATAGAAAAAGGTAGTGAAAAGAAAAAAGGAATAAACATAAATGAGAGATAAAAATAGATCCAAAACAAAGACACAAGGTTGTAATAGTCCCCATAAAAACAATCTGAATAAAGATACCAATCTCATGCATGAGCCAAAAGTAAAGAGAAGGATGGAGAAAGAAGAACTAGTCTGAAACTCCAATGTATGCTAGATCAATGAACTAGGGTTATTAAATAACCCATAAGGGTACCAAACGGAACCCAATTCCTTTGACTAAACTATCAATGGTCAAACCATGATATAAAATTAAATAGTGATCACAAAGTAGTCCACCCCTGAGTAACAATTTGAAATCAAAAATAAAAGTTTCACCTTAGCTAACATCACATAACCATCAAGTAATATAAAAAGTAAATGTAAACCCTCTGACTATTGAAAATCATTAATGTAGCCCAAAGTAAAAGAAGATATAAAAAAAGAGAATTTTAAAATTTTAAAATGTACTAATCAATAAAATAATCCAAGGGATACTTGTCAATCATGGTCAAAAATTAAATCATTCTTAGATTGGATCATAGTGAAAGATTTTTTTTGGGAAACTACCAAATGTTCTTATCCTAGTGAGCCCACTATCCAACTGATCATGGATCGATGCCTCAAAAAACACTGACTGCTTGAACAACACTCTAGTGATTTTCCATATGGATAAAATAAAATATAATGTTTCTCTTAGAATAGGGAGATATGAAGGGGCATAATATTTCCCTAAAATAGTCTTGAAAATTTGTATGTGAGGTCTTTCCCTTTTTTATTTGCTTTACTCCATCAATTTTGACATCCAAATTCTAAAATTTCTTGTGATTCTAAGAATTACTAACTTTAATAGGGGTAGAATATTACATTTTTGGCACACCAATCCAATCACCCCAACCACCAAAGTGAGTATATCTAACAATCCAACCAATTTGAAAAAATGATGGGATAGACACCACTTATTCTAGTTAGTGGTTGGCACTAAACCACATCTGATCCCATTGGCAATAGAATCCATGTTGAAATCCAAGAAGCTACTTCTTTCAGATATAGAAAATTTTGGTTTTGAAAGAACATATATTTCAACATTTATCTTATCATCAAGCTCATGGCCAAGATGTTACACTCTAATGGGGATCCTACAAGACCATCTCTGGTGCCATCCTTTATCACCCTCCTTAAGAGTGTAAAGTTGAGACTAGTCTCTTTCATAATAGGTCAATAGGTGATCTTTTAGTAAAGTGAGCACAAAAATATTTTACAACAATTATGACCTTGTCTATATTCAAAAACATGCAAGAAGATGTGCAATAATTGCCTTCTATATTAAATTCCTTTCTTACCAATATCTGTTATGCATTTCTCTAATTTTTTCTTACAATAACATGGTGAAGGGGAATATAAAGGAGTAGGGAAGTTAGCTCATTGGATAAGTCATGGTGGAACTATGTATAACTCACTATGGAACTCATAGGAGAACTTACAGTGGTACTCAGTAGAACTTCATATATAAATCTAGGTGGAACTCACCATCTCACCCACTTAACCTCTTACCACATCTAAGTAAACTAAAACTATAAGTGTAGGAATTATGCATTTAATAAGTACATGGAATAATTAATATCTGCCCCCGCCCCTTAAGAATAGCTTAGGTGGACTATAAAATTGGGTCCCAACAATGACACCTGATGAGGTACCCATGTATATAGTGATGATCCCAATATTCTATAAAATATGAGGGATGCATGCCTCCACAAAGAATAGAGATAATATATACACAAAATTTCATATGGTTAATTATGTAGTAGGTCCCTCTATAACAAATGTTATCTCTTCTTTTTAGAAGAAATAAACTAGGAGATATCAAACTATTAAACTCCCACTCAAGTGGAATGCATGTAGGAATCATGATGTAGATCTCTGGAAAATACTCAAATGTATCCATACTAAAGCCTGAATGTGAAAAAGTCTAATAAAATATCATAGGACTAACTATAGAAGATGGAAATGAAGAATCAGTCAATAAAGGAGAGAAAACAACCATAGAAGAAGATAAACATGAAAAATTCACTAAAAGAATGTCTATGAGAAGAGTGGAAAATGAATCACCAACTGAGGAAAGAATGCCCATAGGAAGACATGAGTCATAAATACTCATAAAAGGTGTACTCATATTGAAATTAGTAAAGTCCTAAAAAATACAAGTCTATGAAGGCTTTGAAAAATCAATAATATGCACAAGAATGAAAGTAGATTCTTCAATATGATAACTAAGGTCTAGCAAAATCTCATCCTATAATGGGGTCTTGAAACAAGGAATAGAACTGTCCACCATGGATGCATAATCACAAGAAAAAGAAACATGAGGAGAGAGTAAAATAGTCTCTAAAGAGATGATAAGAAGTGGAGGAGGAGGTGTGACATATATCTTAGAAGGATCACCAAAAAGACTCTATAGTATACTAAAACTAGTGCATGGACACTCAGTATGTTCCACATGTAAATTAAGATCCATGAAAACATGAAGCAACAGAGTGCTAAAAACCTTCTCACAAGTATTCACCTACTTATTGAACTAAATAGGATCAGTTGGTGAAAGAATATGTCCATATAAAGATAAAATATAATTCTCGTGTGTGAGGAAGTGTTCCATATAAGTACACCAAGAAGAATAATTATCCTTCCTAATAAGGATGATTGGAGATGAAATAAATTTCCTCATATAGAATCTCTCAAATAAGGTTGATATGACTAAGAGAAGACACCAAAAAAGTGCATAAATACACAAAATAATCTACAATGGACCCCTAAATCATGCTCATGAAAGGGAAATCGAGTACAACTAGGAATGAATTCAAATGAGTAATCAGTTCCAAAGTAAGCAAAAAAATTAGTTCATGACCTCGATATGGATTTCAGACTTGGGTAAAAATGAGTCCATATAGATGAGATCAATTAGTGCACAAACTACACTTTAGAAAGTAGTGTGGCCCATAACCCACCTAAATATGGCACTTTATAACATGAGTGCATTTAAAAAAATAAAGTAAACCAATGGAAAAAGGACAAAAAATATGCATTTTTGAAAAAAGTGGCACTCAATTTTGATTTATCAGTCAAAATTTTTAGCAAAATACTTTTTTTTATCATTAATGGCCTATTTAATTAAATTAGTATGAAAGGTTAAGATGTAGACAGGTTTAAACATCAAGTATGCCATGTAACCACCCATTAGAATCAGGAAAAAAAACCTTGGTCCTCTTAAAATCAATTAAAATAGAAAATACGTTGGCCCATGCACCTTTACATATACTTGTCATAAAAGGCCTTATAGTGAAGGTTTTAATTAAAAATGTTTTTTATTTTTTTATATTTTAGGAAAGGAAAAGAACGGACCAAAAAGAAGCACCACATTTAAAGGTCACAATATTGCTTGAGAACTCAATCTGCATGTAAATGAAGACCAACATTACTATATAAATGCATGGGTCAGATAAGATCTACTTATAAAAGTCTGAACTGGATTAAATACCATGTCGAACCAGATCTCTCCTCAAATGTCTCCATAGAATCTATTGTAAGATGTTATTTCCTCACACAAAGTGTAGAGATCAACAAGGGAAGCCTTCACATGTGTTCCTTATTGTAAGGCCAATTTAAGCACAACAAACTCTATTCTAAACTTGGACCGAAATAGTGTTGTGTTATCTTCACAACCTCTATATGGTGAATCAAAATAGGCTCAAGGTCATCTACCTCAAAATAAGGTAAACATTGAAGATTTGCATTGAAAGCAAAGAAAATGGTGAGAGAGACAAACTGGTACATGACAACATGGAGGGTTTTCAAGTCTCAACAGTCATATGGTGGCTAAGAGAGAGAGTAGATCCACCAAGAAAGACAATGAATATGGCCTTTACATTAGTCAAAATAAGAAACATAAATCTCCAAATCTATAGTCCATGTAAGTCTATAAATTCCTTTTGAGAGTTCATTGAAGGTGTTGCAGGCCATGTATAATTATGGTAGGGTTGGGTGGATTTCTAGTGTTCACACCTATCATGGAGGCATCTCAACTATCATGAAGGATGGTGGTCAAGACAAACCCTTCCCCCTTTATGCTATGGCCTTTCATAAAATTACTAATCTTGTCATCGATGCTAGTGACCATCAAATCTTTAGTTGTATAGACGATGTTGTGACTGGACTTCTGAATAGGCAAGTAGTCGATCAAGTAAAGAAATAAAGTGTTGATGGAGTTCAGTCTTTTATTATTCATAATTTCTCTCCCAGTCTTCATGCAATCATAAAAGGATTTTATGTGGCTGAGTGACAACCATACCGACAATCAAAAGGTAGTGTTAGAGTTAGAAACCCTAGTGAGCACGACTAGTGGGGAGAATGACCAATAAGTGTAATCTTATATTTAATCTTGATGAATGGACTTACCCTCATGTCAAAACTTTATAGATAGCTAGAAACCATTTTAGTCACTTCTAATGTGCTTGTTAACTAGGTGCATATACCAAAACAAAAATCAAATGCCATTTTGAAGCAATATGCAAATTTCTCTTAACAATTTGAAGAATAAAAATATAGAAATAAAATAGATAAAATTTATTTTATTTTCATTACTATGACCTTAAACTCTTATAACATGTTAGAATAAGCCAATAGGTGACCTTCTAGTAGATTGAGCACACAAGTATTCTATAATAGTGATGAGCTTGTCTGTATTTAGAAATAGCATGCATAAAGATGTGCAACAATTACATACTCTATTGAATTGCCTTGCTTACTATTTTTTTCTCTACACTACTTGTTGTTCACTAATCATCTTGGTTAATTACAATAATATGGTGAAGAGGAATATAAAGGAGTATGGGGAATTAACTCATAGGATAACTCATGGTGAAACTGAGTGTAACTCACTTTTAAAATCATAAGGGAACTCATAGTGGTACTCAATATAACTCCAAATATAACTCTAGGTGGAACTCACCCTCTCACGCACTTAACCTCTTATCACACCTAAGTAATCTAAAGCTAAAAGTGTATGAATTAACCATTTAAAAAGTTAATGGAATAATTAATGTCCTACACCAACAAACCCCCCCCCCCCCCACCCCCCCAACTTTAAACATAGCTTAGGGGTAACAGAAAAGAAAAGATGGGTCCCAAGAACAAATCCTAATGAGGTACCCATGTATAATTCAACTATAAAAAATGGAGTAAAATGAGAAAACCTAGTGCAAGAAAACTCCCCCCCCCTAAAAAAGATAAAGAAAAGAAGGGACTAGAAAGCCCACTCCAATAGTCTCCATGAAGATGAATACTTATAGTGTACATAGAAACATGTCACAAGTAAAACCAATTTGGGACCCCTCCAACCAAAAACATAAGACCAAATGATAAAAAAACATCTTACTTCAATTTCTCCCTTGCATAGGAAGTCACAAAAATAGTAATCATAGATTAATTCATCTTTTCCATAATGATATTTGATGAATAAAAAACTCTTCCATCCTATAAAATAGTTCTGACTATATATAATACAAAAAGGGAAACATAAAAAACATTAAATTAATAGAATTTCTACTTATCGAGGTGGTTAGAAAATGGCCAATCACACAATAAGGAGATCTATCCATCAAGAATTGATAGGCGACCATATTGTAGAACATTATTTTGAATGTGTCCCAAGTAAAGTCCCCTATCTAAAGATGAGAATCTCAAATTCCTTCCAACAAATAAGGGCTTGTATGCTAGAGAGTTAAAAGTTCACAAAAAATAGTGTGTTGAACTCCTCTCAACAAACTAGGTCCTTTATTGTAAGAAATTGGTAGTTTCTAGGTTGATTAATAAAAAATGCATCGAGCCCTACATTTGAAATCCATCTTGGCATAATGATTCAATATCTTTATCAAGGTCAAAGGTTCTAAATATGTTGGGATCTCTGCCTCCTTTTTGCATCTAGTCTATAGTCCACTAACACGGGGATTTTTTTGCATTTCTTTCTTTCCCTAGGTTTTTCAAAACTAACTAGTATTGGTCAATTTATACAAGGACTTATGTATAAGTTAAGACATTAAACTATTTTTATTCACAAGGATTTAATGAATCAAATGAAAGCCTTTCCAAACTAGCTTTTTATGTTTCTAATCAACATGCATCTTCTCCCAAATACAACTATTTCTAAAAAAAATAGCATAGATTCTTTGCTCCTATTTAAAAAATTCTATTTCCACCTCAAGGAGGAGCTCAGACTTGAAGGTACACACCAATGTCTCTATATTTCCCCTTGTTATATTCTACATCATCCTCAAATTAGACTATCATAGATAATTATGAATCCAGTTCTTGAAATAACTTCAACTTTTCATTATTGATCAATTTATTTATTTGGCTGTCATCCAATTCTTATACTTTATATGTCCCATCATCATTAACTACTACTATCATATATGGTCCCATCTATTTAGTAACAATATTTCTATGCTTTATTTTTTGACATTGACAGTTATATTGCATGACAAATTCATTTATCTAAAATGGGAACTAGTTGATCTCAAAATCAAACTACTCTTTGTACTTCAAATTTTGACTGACAATGGTGTCCATCATTATTTTTCACATTTAATCCACAAGATAAACATGTGCTAAGATTTCACTTACATAATCATCTTCATCCACCCTTTTATGGACATAAACTATTGAAGCTGGAACATCAAACTAATTTTTAAGGTTATGGTCAATAACATAATGAATATGAAAATGATAACAACATTTTGGTAATTTATACGTGGTCATATATTCCCACAATGTTATGTGATTCTATTTTTACCATGTTTATATTTTTAAGGATACATTTTTGGAAAGACTATGTGATGTGGAGTTGTAATATTTTTTTGGGGTCACTAATTTATGATAATAGAAAGAACACCTCACATTTTCCACATACTCTTACTTGGCTCTACCTTTTTTAATTTGTTTCTGCCACTCTTATCTCTTTGTAACTATAAATGTTTCCAAATTATTTTAGTACATTCAGTTTTATTATTTTTTAGAAGACCTATCACTCACTAGATTACTTCAATATATCTATTATAAGTACCTACAACTCCATTTACTTCCTCCATCACCACCTCAAAACATTTCATTCCCTCAATATTCTAGCAGCCCCTTCTTGGTTCTTGTTAATCACACTTGGTTCAAAGCTTCTTTGACTCTTTAAATGGTTCAAAATTGACCTTATTATTCGTTTATTCTCATGAATTTTTTTGTGTTAATTTTAACTTTATTGTATTCCTAAAACCATCAACAAACCCCTTCTCACATCTTATATTAACCTTTGCAACACTGCCTGCTTCAACCCCAGTCTTAGTAGACTTTTTTGAAAAAATCTTCCCTATATAGACAAGTACAATAGTTTATTCATAAAATAAGAAAAATATTAAACACCTAGTATCCCTTAATATTTTCCCACAATTTTTTTGTGCTAATTCAACCCCTAACCCAGTTTTTATGCCCTTTTTTACTGATTAGGCCTAATTAGGTCTTTATCACCTCTTTAAACATTCAGTCTCTTGTATTTATATGAAATCATACTAAACAGTATGAAAACCCCCATAATATATTTAATAACATTATTTTATAACTAATTACCAATTTTTAGCATTTTTGGATATCTCATTCTCTCCAAATATGAATTTTTGTACAAACACCCTACAAACAGGGTATACATAATATTTTAAACCCAAGAAAGATGAATTATCAATATTCGATGTTTTAAAAACTTTAATAGAATTATACTGAATGTTTTTGGTATGTCTCATCCCTATTCACCTTTACCAAATGTTAAATCTTCTTTTAAATGTCTATGTGTTCTAGTTCATGCAATAATTCACTTGATTGTGCATAGAGTCAACAAATTGTTATAAGGATTGAGAATATTTTCTTAGTAAACATGATTCAAATTAATTTTAACTTATTTAAAAAACTTTATAATTCAATGAAAAATTTCTATTCGATAAATTACTCCTACCTACCTTCCATAGAAAACTTGCTTGGATATTTTGTTTGTTCAGTGCTTATATCTCCTCACATAGGCCATAGAGGGTTTGCATTCAATTTCCTTAACAAGTATTTATAAAATAATAGTGGAACATGATACAAATCCTTCAAGACTTATCAAATAAACCTTGATAATCACACACTTAATCCTTTCCAATCAATCTTTCCTATGCACATATTACAATCCTACTCATATTACATAGTGAACAGGGGATTTAGTCTATAACATTGTTTCAAATATTTGAAAATAATTAAAAATGATAGAGAATGTTAAGGACCATAGTAAAAAATCTCACCATAGGTAATATATAACTTGTAATAAAACCTTTATATAATATTTTTTCCTTAAACATTCAAAATACAATCATCTTAAGCTTATCTATAGTAACACAGGGTCTGCCATTACAATAAAATTCAAAATGGAGACAACCTTCTTCCTTTATTTGGAGGTTTGTGATCATAAATATTCATGGTCTCACCTCCAACCCCATAATTATATTTCTAAAACTCATACCACAAAAATCATATAATTTTATATACATTTAAAAGAAAACCTATAACTACCTTAATTACTTGCAACTCCCTCAAGTACATTGAGAGAGGCATAAATACACTCACCTATCAAAATGACTAACCTCATGAGTCAGGTATGTGTTGGAACACCTTAGACTCCTTTTTCAATACTAACCATACAAATTATAACATTGACACTCCTTTAGACAATTTTTTATACTCCAAACCTTGACATAAAGATTTTGAAAATTTAAATCAACAATTTGGCATGAAAATGCCAATGTAACTCTAATTCAAATTTTAGAGACCCCTAAGACTCCTAAAAAATACCAATACACTCTGAGTGACTTATGCTAAATAAAAAACTCAAAATTGAAAGCCTTTTTAAAATGCCCCTACATCATACTTACAAGGGGCAATGAAAAACTTTCCTTGAAAGTTTTAAAAAATATTTCTTGATGTTCTTTAGTTACCCTCTTTTTTTGGTAAATATTGATATTCTTTGTGTGGCATCCTTGATCCCAAGGCCTACTTAAGAATTTTATAACTTCTTGTATCTTATATTCTGTTGTAACCAATCTCTCTTGTATATGTGTATGCTCTCTTGAGACACACTTGTATCTTGTATTGCCTCTTGTTATGTTCCTCCATTCTATACCTTAAAAATAGAAAAAATCATTAAATAACACATGTAAATCCCTATGATCTTGATACATTCTCCAACTCTTCTATTTTTCATTTTTTGTCCTTACTTCCAAGAGCCTTCATGTGCTATGTATGCTTCACTCTTCCTCTTTGCATCAACCACCAATGCACCTTGTTGTTATCTTTGTAAGGTTTCTCTTCCATCTTCAACCTCAATAGATGCAAATTCATCATCTAGATTGCCTTATTTTACTTGACTTATTCTTGCCTTCATTAGTGATCTTATCTTTGACACCACTACTACATTCCACAAGTCTATTTTTTATTTTATAACCTCCTTTACAATATCTTTGTACATTTTATGATGATTAAAGTCATATTCTCTCTTCAATGATACATACAAAATTTAATAGTCATCATATCATTATTTTATGATGTTTTCCCATTTTTATTTTGTCTTCATATTCATCCTTTTGAATGAGGATATATTCATGCTTCATACTTTCTTGTTTCCTAGATGGCTAACTTGTTTGTTCACATTCCATAATTAATACTCTATCTTGATCCTCTTTATCATCATGGTTCCTCTTGAACACCACCTAGTCATATGCTTCCTCTTCTTTGAGGCCATGCATTGGTCCAACTATATTATCTCCTTATCCCTCTCTCAAACTTTCATACACACATTTCAAATCATCATTAGTTTGTAAATTATGAGGCTTGTTTGCCTCCTTTCCTTTCTTCTCAGGCCGCTTGCTCAAATATTTCAACTATCTCTTAAAATTACATAGTTCTCTTTCTATTTTTTCTTCTTCATGATGTCTTTAAGAGGCCATATCACTCTTTTTATAACCCCAAATGAAAATTTTGGTATAATCTCTTCTAAATATTATTCTATTTCTTCCAATATTGTTTACAATTCATCAATATTTCTCTTATCCACTTCTTTTCTCACTTCTTTGTGTTCATATTCTTGTCTAAATCCATTCATCTTTTTCTCTCACTCTTTACCTTCACTCTTTCTCTATGTCTCTCTTTACCTATCTCTTATCTTGTTGACAAGCCTACCTACTTTCCTTTTTGACCATTCACTTGGTCTTTGTCTCTCCTCTATCTTCAAGCTATCTCCTTAATCTTCCTTCTTGTGAGATCTCACTAGTGCTCTACTTTATCTCTCTAAGCCTCTTGATTTAATGTATTTGACTTAAATTATCAAATTTTTCCTATTTTTCATACACATATAACATTCATTATCATCCTTACCATATTCTTGCAATAATTTATCAAAAATACAAATTAAAAATCAACAACAAATATGTACCTTTTCTTTATGCGTACCTTCTTTAGCTTCTTCCCAATGAACTCCTCATTCGAATACCAAATGATTCATAGGTATAATATTTTTTTTCACTAATTTATGATAACATAAAAAACACCTCAACTTTTCCACTTACTCTTACTTGGCTATACCTTTTATTATTTGCGTCACTCTTGTCTATTTATAATTATTAAGGTTTTCAAATTCTTTTGGTAAAATCACATTTATTCCTTTTGATAAGACCCTTTAATCACTATATTTATTGACCCTATCTATTATTGTAACATAACAAATCCATTCACTTCATCCATCACCACCCAAGACATTTCGTTTCTTCAATATTTTAACAACCCCTTCTTGGTCCTTATTAATCACACTTGGTTCAAAGGTTCTTTGACTATTTCAATGGTTTAAAACTGATCATTTTATTAATTTAATCTCACAAAAAACAATTCATCATATCCTTATGATACTCCTATAACCATTAACAAACCCATTATAACTTCTTATATAAACCATTGTACCTCTTCCTACTTCATACCCAGTTTTAGTAGCTTTTTTTGAAAAAATATTCCTTATACTAAAATGTACATTAGTTTCTCTAGAAAATAAAAAAATTATATAACACCCTATATCCCTTACTATATTTTCACCAATTTTTGTGTCCTAATTAAACTCTTAACCCAATTTTCTAAGCTCCTTTGTTAATTGATTAGGCCTAATTAGGTCTTTATCACCTATTTAAATGCACAATCCATTGTATTTATATGACACCATACTAAAATATAATAAAACCCCCATAATATCTATAATAACATTATTTTATATCTAATTTCAAATTTTTAGCACTTTTGATCATTTCATTCTCTCAAAATATGAAGTTTTGTATACAACCCCTAGAAAAAGGGTTCACACAATCTTTTGAACCTGGTAAGGATAAATTATCAATATAAAATTGTTTAAAAACTTCCATACAATTATAATTAATCTTTTGTGTCTATCTCATACCTATTCACCTTTTCCAAATGTTAAGCCCTCTTCTAAAGGTCTTTATCGGCCAGTTCATGCAATGATTCACTTAATTGTGCACACAGTCGATAGACTGTCACAAGGTTTGATAATATTTTATTAGTAAAAATTATTAAAATTAAGTTTAAATTATTTAATAACATTTATAACATCCAAAAATCTCATTGGTTAATAAATTACTCCTACCTACCTTGCATAGGAACCTTGCTTGCATATTTTGTTTGCTCGGTCCTTTTATCTCCTCCCACAGGCCACACAGGGTTTGTAATCAATTTCCTCAACAAGTATTTATCAAAGAATAGTGTAACATGTTAAAAATAATTAAATACTTATCAAATAATAATATACAATCACACACATAGTTCTTTCCAATCAATCTTTCCTATGCACAAAATACAATTCTACTCATATAACAAAGTGAACAGGGGATTCAGTCTACATTATTGTTTCAAATATTCAAAAGTCATTATCAAATCCTATATAATGTTAAGGACCATAGTAAACAAACTAATCATAGGTAATATATAACTTTAAATTAAACCTTTATACAATATTTCTTCGTTAATCATTCTAAATACAGCCATTTTAAGCTTACATATAGTAACACAGGGCCTGCCATTGCAATAAACATTGAAATGGAGACAACCTTATTATTTTTTTTTTTGAGGTTGGTGATCATACATATTCATCAGCTCACCTCCAAATTCATAATTATATTTCAAAAAATCATACCATAAAGGACATATAACTTTACAAACATTTGAAATAAAACTTGAAACTACCTTAACTACATGTAACTCCCTCGAGTACATTGAGAGAGTCACAAATACACTCACATATAAAAATTACTAATATCATGAGTAAGGTATGTTTTGTAACACCTTATAATACTTTATAAAACCTAGCCATATAAATTATAACATTTCAATTCCTCTATCCAATTTTATAGACTCCAAACCTTGACATAATAATTTTTAAAATTCAAATCAAGAATTTAATAGGAAAATGCCAAAACAACTCTAATTCAAATTTTAAAGACTCATAATACTCTTAATCAATACCAATGAACTCTATATCACTTATGCCAACTAACAAAATCAAAATTTAAGTCCTTTTGAAGATGCATATGCATCAATCTGGCATAATATATGATTTGTTTGCTCCACCTATCCATTCATACTTGCTTTATAACCTTTTGAATTCATTTGATTAATAAAAAACATGTTTTCCTATTATTTACATAGTTAACTCATGAATTCACTACCTTAATATGTTATAATTTTTAGTGTGAAAGTAGATCTTGCAATAATGTGCTTATAAAATAATCTTGACACTTCATCCATAGAATTTGTTTTTTGAGGTCTGGCCTCAACCCACTTAGTCAAGTACTCAGTGGCATTCAAAAAATTGAGCTTCATATGATATTAAAATTCATATAGATAATAAATCTTTTATATATTTCAAAATCAAATCATCTCAATCATAGTTAAATGATCAAACCATCATCCCTCATTCTCAAGTCATCCCTAGTGATGAAAAATAGACATATGAAATCATAGATTTTAGTACTATGAACAAGCTAGTATAAAAATAAAATTTAAAAGAATAAAATTAATAAAAAAATAACTTGAGGAATTAGAAATATCATAATCGAAGCTATGAATATAAATTAAAAATTGTGGAGACAAACAAGAAAGAATGTATCAAAAATTATTATAAAAGAAACAATTATAAAATGAAAAGTTATAAATGGAACAAATTAAATAAGAATAGTTATAAAATGAAATAAAAAGGTTCAAATTTTCACAATAAAAGTTAAATTAAGGCACAATTATAATAATAAATTATACAAAGGGATGATCAAGATAATTTGGATAAACAAAAGTATATTCTTGATCTCCCTTTACTACACAATCTATAGGTACTAGATTATTATGAAAGTGATGATGATGAAACTAATATGGATAATGTGAAATATGATAAACTATATAACCTATATTTTAACTCCTTAGATGAATATTTATCTCATATTTTATTCACACCCATTTGGTCTTGGGTTATATTATGATGATTTCATATTAATCATTAAATTTCAATCAGATTCAAACCACAATCATCTTTTGGGTATGACTAAATATGATAATATAAAAATTGTTTTGTTATTAGATATCATCATTAATTTGTGTCAAATATAGTGAATAAACATGTAAATGTATATTATAAAGGTTTCAAAAAATTTCTAAATTACACAACATCAAGATACACCCATAATAACTAGATAACAAGCTCATTAAAATACCTACTATTAGACACCGATTAACATCAGGTCTTTTGAATGAATAAATAAAACCATATTATACTTATTATTTAATTACATGATATGATAGATAACATTGTGAAAAACTAAAACATAAAATTTGGAAGTACAAGCATGAAGGAGTAATGAGATTAATAAATAATCATAAAATATACGTTACTACATGGGTTCAAATGACATTATATATGCATACAACATCCATAAGTGTGCTTAGTAATAAATTAACCCATTAGCATATATATCAAATTGTATTATTCCAAACCTAACCCTATTTATACTACTACATGTGAAATTGTGTTTAGTGTTAGAGGGTTACAAAAATTAGGGCAAAATATCAATGAATTATGTTTTAAGAAGAGTATATTGAATATTTAATATACCCATAGATTATGGACAATATTTGTCAATACAAAGGCATGGGTTATGATTTATAGAGAGTGGGTACCATTAACACTATGAGAAACATTTTTATAAAAAATCTAAGCTATAATGAATACTAATAAATAATGCATCACATTATTCCCCTAATCAAAGAATAATTTGCATGTCACATGACAATATCGATGAATGAGATGAAGAAATATCCTAAAGAAAGTAAATATAGCAATGTGTGCACATTCATACTAAAAAGATGAATATTTCATGTGTTTGTACAACTCTATGGATTTTAATCCTGACAAGCATGACTTACCGAATGATCATTTTTAATAGTGAAACGACCAAAAACAAAAAAATATATTAAAAAATAACTAATTTTTTAATAATAATAGTAAAAATAATAACGTTACATAACTCCGGACTTTTTTCAAATTTTAGTCTTATACTTCTCACATATATGATTGAATTGATTAATATTTTTGTCCTTCGATGTAACTTTTTATCCTATTAGATATTCTTTTTTTCACCTTTCCATATTTTTAAAGTCCAAGCCAGTAATATATACTACCATAAATTGGTAAATTACCTTTATATTGTCACATTCTGAACATAGTAATCTACATTTTTATAGCAAGGATAATATAAACTAAAAATAATTAGAACTAACTGAAACTATTATCCAAAGCCAATCAATTATGTCCTTAGCATTTTTCACAACCAAATAATAAACATAGCATCAAACATCATTAATACTACCATTTTTTTAATATTGAATGTAGGTAAAATTTATGCTATACTAATTGTCCATTTGAAATATTTATGTTATTCATTATATTTATCATACACGTACATTACATACTTTGACAAGTGTACATTTGATGAGACAAGGATGTAAATTAATTTCTTTGCATGTCTATTATATATCCTGCATGGATTCCATTTAGATTGAAATATGAAGTGGGTCATATTTATCATACAAAGCCATGTCATCCTATTCAATACATGATTTACATTTACACATGATTATTCATATCCCTTCCAATTATTCTAATTTTGAACCCATGGTTACTTTCTATATTTATTTCTAACTCTCAAATTTCAATAAAGGTATAAAAATACTATAATGTGTCAAAAATAAATAAAAATATATTCTAAATATTTTAAATATCCAAAATTAAGAGATGATGCTGATTCGACATCTATTTTTCATCATCATCATATTCTACTTATCTTAGATTTTTAGATAACATCTTTTTATATCACAAATGCATTTAACGAGTATTTATGAGTGTTATGTAGAATATACATAATTTAGATGCGCTAAGATGTTGGATTTACCCCTACCTAGTGGACATGTTAAAATGGGGGTATATTATTCAAAATTTACATTATTTACATGTGTCACCATTTTATAACTCATATATTATTGAGTTATATATTATTTATAACTATATTTCTAAAATATCTATATTGAATTATTTTAGAGTTCTATTCTCCATTGACACTATTACTTGTACAAAACATATTAGACCTTTTATTTTTTATTTTTATGGACTTTTGCACTTATGTGAAAATTTATTGAATAATTCTATGCATTATTTTCTTGTTTTATGTGACATTTTAACACGTCTATTATTTTTTTCCCTTGGCCCTATGTTTTGTAAACCATTTGAATATGTCCATAATTTTTAGTCCTTGGACCAGCTATTTTATAAAATTTTTTAATATGTCCATTGTATGTGGCCCTTTTCTTTTTATTTTTTTTGAAATTTAAGCATGTCCCTTGTTTTTAACATTATTAATGCCCTTCGTGTGTATCAGTTTTCATTATGCATGTAATATATTTTATGTGACCTTTGAACATATCCTTTGTATTCAGACCTTAGGTTGATTATATGGATTTGTGATTATTTTTATGGTGTTCTCTTTGAGTTTGTTTATTATGATGAGTGATATTATCCATATCATGAACTATATATTGTGTATTCTTCTATTACAACTTATATTATCTATCTTGGTATATATGCCACTAGATCCAGCTCTATCCACCAAGTATAGTGGCCTGTAATATATGTTTATTTTAATATTGGTGCCACTATCTCCCAGCTCAACCATACTATAGCAATGTACCCATATGGTTTATATACAATTTCTATGCACCTAACTATTTATAGTGCTATAATATGTGGCACAACCCACACTACCTAATCCTACCACCACCTCTATACTTGAGGCAAGAAAACATCAACCACGTGGGGCAACGCATCTAGTTGATATATCAGGAAACTCTCATATATCCAATAACTCAAAACAATAATTGGCCTCATGGTTTTTGCCCTCTAGACAAAATCCCATACATGTCATGCATAAGTTAGATCTATATGATAGAACCTAAATCTTAAAATACCCCATACTCCAAAATGGTCTAATATAAGGTTATCATAGACAATGGTACCTTACCATCTTACTTATGACACAACACCCATGTTATTATAAGACATATAACTTCCTTTTGGATATACAAAATCTAATATGTAGAAATTTCAAATAGGCTAACTCTTATCTTGAGATATATCCTATTCAAACCCATCAACCACATGAATAAATATCTCCTCTCTTCCTGTCCATTTGTTAATGTAATGATCATGAGTGTACCTCCTATCAGTAGTCCAAGAATAACATAGATCTCCTCTAGGGTGATACCCACCTCAATGGTATCCCCATTTACCTCCTAATTTTGACCTGGTTCACTTAACAAACTAAGTCAACCCTTTGCTTTTTCCCCTTAGTACTAATTTGGTAGAGTGGATTACTCCACTGAGTGAGCAGTAATGTGCTAATTTGTTAATATGGAAAACAAACTAAGTTGATAGTGTGGATTTCATATTTTCTACCTTCTAGGTTGACTAGGTCTCCCTAGTTTGTCTTAACTATTGACCCCTTTCCCCAATTATAATAAATTCCTTATAGAAGTTATTACTTTGATCCCTTTCAACCTATTTTCCCTTTTTGTTTCTACTACCCTTAGAAACTTTCTTAGGTTCATTTTGGTTCCTATAATTTCTCTAAATTACAAATTTTTATAACGCACTAAATTTAAATAAAATTTTAAAAAACAAGTTCGAAATTCATAGTTGCCAACTTATGTTACACCTGTTGTGGCCACTAGGCATCCCTCTCACCTCATTTTTTATCTCTTTACCATTTTATCTCTATTTCCTTTCATTTGGTCTCTTAGAGCTCTTTTTGTCTCACCCAAAAATCAAAAATAATGAAATGACTTCCCTTTCACCTCATTTAAAACTTATTTTTCACAATTCCTTACCTTTCAAATATTTTGGGTCAGATTCCTTATTTTCCTCATATCTTTGTTTTTAATAATCCCTTTTTTGAACCTTAAAATGTTCAGGAGTTGTAATGTCATAGAGAATCATTTGCATTAAAATATGCCTATATTCCAAAAAAATTGATTTTTGGTTAGTTTTTGCACTAATCTCTAGAGGTTTGCCTAATGTTCTTCATATTGGACACCTTCACTTCTCTTGTAGTATTATTTTTTATCTACATCACTAAGGTAAGTAGACATATGTGTCTTTAAATTCTATCCTTCCAATTATCTTATTTTTTCTATACTACATTTTAGTTAGCATAAACATTATGTGTTATCATGTTTTACTCCTGAATCACCATCCCATGTTGCACTCACATGACACATGATGAGATTTGAGTGCAGAATATGTATACACAAAATATTTTAAAACTTTTATAACTTATTGACAATCTTTATCTTATAAGAATCCATTGAGTCTTAATCTATCTGAGTGCACGCCGTAAGAGGTACAATGAGGAAGGGGTGGGCATACCATTGGTGCTTTGTAGGATTGTTGTCGCTTTTTCCACATGTTATCTACACACTTGTATATAAAAAACCATATCCCTAATATTTTTATTCTCTATTAAAAAATCCTTAGTCATTTTTCTTCCTTTTATCCCTCTTTCAACTCTTCACTATGCTAGGTTGACTGGGTTGACCCTATACTATTTTCAGTAAAATTTATTTAGGGTCTAGGTCAGCTTTTGGCCAACCTAGCTTGTGACCTAGTGAATTATTATCGATAACTATATTAGGTTGAATAGGTCCACCCTATTGGCCAAAAATTTTAGAAGGGCTTAGGGTTAAATCCACCTATATACAAGATCATTTCACCATTATAAATCTAAGAGAAGAACAAGTAAGATCTATTATGCATCTGTTTATCTATCATTCTACTTGAGAACTAGGCTTAGGGTTCCATACTATCTTTGGAGGTGCAATTTTTTTTTTTGGAGAAGTCTTTTGGATGCATTAATAGGTTTTGTAGCCTAGAGAAAATTTATCTTTATCATCCTTAGATATGATAATAAGCTCTTGTGAAGCACCTTGGCCAAGGGAGAGGTTTAGACTTGACGCATTCATCTTCGAAGGTAAGTATTCCTAACATTAGTTTTCTTTTGTAAGAGTAGTTAGATATGAATTTACACATATATTTAATTCATTAGGATTATGTATACATTGATGTGAGTATATGTCTCTTATTCTTATTTATTATTATTATTTATAACCCCCACTTTGTGCCACAAGATTTTGTGGGCACTAGATTAGACATTACTTTAATTTATCTTATTTTAGTGAGATATGAACACATAGGGCTTAAGGTTATTTCATGATTATGATTGATTGGAGGTCTTAGAACACTCTTTATCATTGTGTATTGTGATAAGAGATCCTCTGATTTGGTCTAGTGGATACCAATTTGGTCATAATCTTGATTATCTAATGTATACTGAATTGGAAGTGTATGGTATGATTTATCTTATCCACGTTAAGAATTATTTATAGACATGATGCATTTCTGATTTCATATGACATCCATGTCTTAATGTTCACCAATTATTTGTCTTATTGTGTATTGATGTTTTCCTATTGGTTAGACATTGAAATGGAAATATTTTACACTATGAAGGTTATCTTATCAATGTAAATGAAGAGATTAACAAAGAAGTAGTCTTAAAATTGTTGAATGTACCCAAACAATATTATGTTGTTGAATTTATCATAAATAACAATAATGTGAAAATTGACATAAATTTTGAATTGTGTTGCTTCTAAAATAATGAATGTAGAGGAGCCATAGAATAAGAAGTGCCTTTTAGTCCAAGTTGCATCATCACCTTAAGGAATTAGTCAAAGAGTGTACTGTGATATTCATAGAGAGAATCCTAAATACATTTTAGAATGTATGGAGATGATTTAGTGACATTTTTATGGACATCACCCATCTTTTCTTGGATAAATTATTATTCAAGATACTCTAAAACATTCCCAATCAATATTTCTTCTTTCTCATGTTGAACTCATGTGTCTACAAGAATATGGAAGAAAAACTTGGATACTAATGATTTTCACCATGGGGACTAATATGTTGGTGTGGCATAAATATGTATATTTGTCAACAATATAATTTTTATATAATGTGACAAGTAAAATTTATACCATAATAACCCATACATATTAAAATTCAAAAGTATTCTCATAATGGTGGAACTCCTATTCAATTTAAACAAGTAGGAAATGTTAAATTGACTAGTACATTTTTTAGTGAGGCATGGAATGCAAATTCTCATGATTAGAAGGGTAGTTTTTTCTTTCTAATTTACCTAAATTGAAACATATTTACATGTGCAAAATTATAGAGAATCACAACATGCTAACAACATACTCTGTATATTCATATATAATCTATTAAACTCGAGTTACAATATATATTATTACAATAAATAAGTTTCAGAAGGGAATAATTAAAAACTTTTTTATTAAGTGGTGGTTCAACTTCTTGAATGAATGAATATAAAACATATAATTTTTTTGTATACTGAAATGTTTTATATCATAGAAAAAACTTAAAGAGTGTTACTTAGCATGATACATGGATGTAAAGAGTTGTCATGTGGGTATGAATTGTTAATGTATCATTGTGAGGTACATGTGACTTGCATAGACACAAGAGTATAAGTAATATATAATGACATAAGGTAACACTGAGTGTTTCAATTTCATGAGTTATTATTAGATAGTCCACAAGTTCATATGCCATTATATGGGATACTGTGATATTACTCATAACATGAGACGTGACAAACTTAGTAAACTAAAAGCTATTTTATAAGAGTGCATAGACCTACATGGTATCTACAATTGGATAGGTGAAGGCCCTAAAGTTTATGTCAAAAAAAGAGAAAGGAAGTTAAAACATGATTGAGATAACACTAAAATGACAAGGGAATAAGTACTATTGCCAACTATGGATGATGTAAATTTTATATCATTATTGTATTAGTTTAATACTCTTTAACTATATTTTTTATTTAGAGATATTAGATTATATATTTGATTTAAATTTTAAAAAATGGATTTTTCCTCTTAAAAAAAAATACAATACAAAAGGAAAAACCATGTGACATATGTTAAAAGATTGTATTTAGTATTTTTATATTTATAAATGATAGAAGAATATATCCCCAAGTGAAGATCAATCATTTGATCAAGAAAGTAAAAAATTTATAGAAGTGATTTCATTTGATGCCATGAGGAAAAGAGATCTTAAACCATAAATGAGATATCCTCCAACATGAGGACTTGGATTGGAGTGTATCAACTTTTAGAGGATATGTACTTATTTTAGGAACATCTAACCACCTTTGACAAATATAATATAGCTTATCTAACATGAAAACAATTATTTGAGGATTACTTTAGAAACAAATACATGACTTCCTACCATAAACTAATTTTTCTACTAAAATTTATTCATTTCACCTCTAGAATTTGTGTCACATTTATCACAACCATGTCATGGATTGTTAGAAAAACCCAATGTTTCCACAACCAAATAGAAAAAAAAGGAACTCTTATACCTCATGTTTAGTTCTAAAAATTTGAAGAGACATATGGGATGTTTCTTCAAAATCTTTTGAGACTTGGGTTTTTGATTTGAGCCTAGGGATGTCTTTGTGTAAATATGAAGTTCTATAGTTAATAGAAATCATTAATTGAAGTATTCATGAGTGGATTCAAGCATCCAATTGGGAGAGATGAGAACTTGATAATATATGAAACAAAATGAGATAATGGGAGATACTTTAAGTGAAAATAATATTTTCAATGGTAGAGAAAATATGAGTTGAGAAATACATAGTTAATATGGATGAGTTCAATATTCATTCATGTTAAAGAGGAAAGTCATATATTAAATAATGCATACAATACTAAAATTTTAGGACCAACTTTCATGTTTTTGACCTTTCAAGCCAAAGAAGGAATGATATGTTAAAATTTAGAATCTATGGGAGATGAAGAAGAATGCCTTCACTCTTGTCATATTTTTTCACATTGAGCTTCTATAAGTTAATGTCTTGTGTTATATCTCATTATTATTCTATTTTGATTACATGTTTGCACTTATTGATATTAGTAAACTATCTAAAACACTTAATATATATCAAGTCTCATGTATCAAAAGAATATAAATTTTTAATAAAGATTAAATGAATTCACATGTATTTTGAATTTGTAGTCATGTAAATTAAATTGTAGTTATTATTGAATAGTAGAATGGGTAGATTTTGAATAAATTTATGCAATCATTTTATCATTTCGGTAGTACATGTGAAAGGTTACATAGTCATTTCTATGCTATATATAATAGTCAATAGGGATAGAAGACATACTAAATAGAATTTTTATGTTGTTCTATGATAGAATTTTGAGACAAACTTATGCTCAAAATATATTAAATTTTGATGTCATATATGTAAATTATATTGACTTATTATGTATATAACATATATGATCTGACTAACACACATTCTATAGAAATTTTATTTTGAGCACAGCTTTTACACATGTTTAACGAACTCCATAAAAAGAGGGGGAATACATAGAGGTTTGTTATAGATATTAGTCTATTCAAATTCACTCAAAGTACAATTTTCAACACATTCACAAAATATAGAAATTAGTTATTGGAAAACATAGTGGGAAATACTAATAGAGAGAACAGTTTTAGTTATCTAGAAATCAATGAAATTAGACATTAGTGCCCAAATTAGAACATTAGAACCACCAATTCTACTATCCTATATATGGAACTACTTTCTAGCGGCCTAAATTTCAATAAATTCTAGATTGGCTAGAAAACTATAGTAGGTAAAGTCTAGGTTTGCATAGTTTAAGTTATATATTACCAATTTTAGCTCAATTTAACACATATTCATATTAATTTTCTCAAATTAGGGGAAGTGTTCACGTCATTATCATTTAAATTTTAGTTTCAGATACTCAAATACATATTATTAGAACACAATCCATAGTCCATATACTCAGATATCAGATTTACGGGCATGTACATGACACGGTGTTTCTATATGCTCAGTTATGCACCAGTTAATTAGATGGAATGATAAAATCCATGTGAATATTTATGTTTTACACATGGGAAACCAATTTATACTTACTCCATTTACAATGGTGAGAAATATTGAGCGTCCTATAATCATTTTACATTCCAATGTTCCCAAGATGCCATAAGTTTGACATATAGTTACACATCTTCATTTTTGTCACATATTTTTAGTTTTATATCCCTATACTACCCATTTTTATGCAATGATAGAGTCATTGTCTACTTAAGTTCATGATCTACCTACATGAGAGGTTTGGACAAACCATAAGTCTAATCCAAGCTATTCATAGGTTACGATATACCAATCATGGGTGGGAAATGATGGATTCAAAATTGGATTGAGTTCTTGATAAAATAAAACATGGGGATTGAACATGTGATAATATTAGTAAATGGAATTCCCTAATTGATTACTCTCTCTACACACACACAGAGGTTATCCCCAAGTTTATTTATTATTTCACATACCAAGTGAGGTGTATTCATTCCTTTCCTCTCTCTCTCTTATCCTTTTACTAATATTTATCTTCACTTTTGAGATCTATATTTGTTTGTTTCCTCTCTCTTGTCTCTTTACTATGTCTTTGTTTTTGATATCTCCTAGGTAAGGATTAGTATACATGATTTTCATTTTTAGGACACATAATGGAGCATAATTCACATACTTATATCAATATTCATGGGATTCAACTCTTAGGTAAGTCGAAGAACACTTTTTTCACTTTATCCTAGTCATTTCACTTTGTTTCACTTAAAGAATAAATGGGGGAGCAAATACAATTATCTAAAAATGACACTTGAGTTCTAGGAGTGTTACTTGATACCAGCCATATTTACCTTAGTCATAGGCATATCTTAGGTTATAATTTGGAAATTATCTATCGTTTGTGTACATAACATGCATACCTAAGAAGCATCTCCAAAATCAATCACAGATCCTCATTTTAGAATCTTGGATCCTAGTGCCTCAGGTTTTGCCACTCGAACACTAGCAGTCACAGTTTGTGTGTGAATGTCATTTTATCACATTTGGACATTTAAATATACGATTTCAAAATAATAATCACCTATGGTCAGCCCATATCTTTTTTAACACCCACATAATCACTATAATAATACATATACATGACTTTTAGCACATTATCCACTAGATGGAAATAAAATGCAACTAACACAAACTAACGCAAAATAAGTTATGCACAATCAAGATTATCAATACATGTTCTACCCTACTTTTACATACAATCATCTAAAACCATAACAGGCTCATAATACTCAATTTTTTTAATCTCAATATGCACTAAAAACACTCAAAATTGCATTCATACCTGTTTCACTTCCACTTACATGAGAACTTAGGTGGGAAAAACTACACCAATATTGATCCCTCATTAGGGTATTGGTATTCAAGCAACTCTCATCATAGTGGTGTGTTGAGGATGTCCATCCTACCCCACAAACTTCACACTTTTATACTTGTGCCAACTAGATTTCCTATAAACATAGAGGTTTATGTTTTGCATACAAAATTATTCAAAACATGTCATCAATAGGTAATTGGAACTTGTGTGTATAATAACATGCTTGGCATACTCAAACACAATTTTAAATAGAAGCTCAGAATAACTATGTATAGAGGAAACTAGTGCCAAAAGAAGAACACTAGTGCCAAATGTGTTTTTACTATCCATTTAGGTATTTAATGACCAATAATGGTTTTAACAAATGGATCCTATTCAAAACACTTAGATCATCTCCTATCCTAGTTTTTAGTTTCCAAATCTACCATATCTATCAATTCCCATCTAAGTAATTTTTTACATAATTTGTTAATATTTTTTGAAAGGTCAAAATAGGTAAATTCTATTAAAACATAGTGGATGTATTTATTTTATATTTCTACCTTGATATACTATACTTAGAACCTTTAAAAACTTAGGGATTAAACTCTATAACTTATAAAAGTAAAATTAGATACAATTAATAAGAGAATATTTTAAAACTGAATTGAGGAGACATAACTCAATATGACAAATTCCATTATGTTGTTGAGAAGTGGATTATTTTTCTCAACTTTCCCTTTCCTTAAATTATATTATAATAGAGCTTCTCTAACAAGATCCATGGCTTCAAAATTTATAATTGCAAATTGCATCCTTTCTTCATGCACTACATCTCCTACTAATACTATAGAGGGATATACATCTATTCTATCCATGAATAGAACTTTTATATCCATGTCATGTTCTTTGGTTATCCTCCTTAACATACTATGTTATTTTCTTGCTAGCACAAGTTTTTCATTTAATTCAATTATCACATTTAATCTTTTTCATGATTTTTTAATATGGATATTTAGTATTTATGATTCATTATTTAGGTTTTCATATTTTGAATGTAATTTTAAAAATAAAATGGGTTAGATAAAAATTTAAAAAGTGTCATTAAATTTTTTAAAATAATTATTGCTTACCAAATCTTTTCTCTACATCAATAAGGTAACAAAGATTTTGATCTCTTTCCCATTTGTTGTAGTATGCTTGTGTATCTACAATTAAATTTTCCAAAATATTTCCATGAAATATAAAACATTATCATTATATGGATTGACAATTTTAATTGATCATGATTAATCTTGATTGACTAAAATTTCAACTTTTTAGGGAAGAAGTTTAACTAAATAATATACATAATATCTTTGTCAGTACTTATGAAACTAGTCATTAATTTCTTTAATCAAAGTTTTCCAATGAATCTTAGATACTTTCTTTAATTTAAAATTAGTATTTACTACGTCATAATAAATTAAAATCATTATATTCAACATGTTTTGTCAAAGGAAAGGATTTCAATTAATCAAAAGAGTGTTTAGCTTCAGGGATTTACTTGGGTGGCAAACTAGATGAACTAAAATAAGAAATTTTTTTTAGCCTAGAAAATGATAACTAAAGTATATTATGGGAAATAAATATATCTAGAGGAATTATATCAATATCCTCAAGGAAATAATCATAAATATCAATATTATATAAAACTACAATGGCACCCATTGTTATAGACATTCCACCCATAGAAAAATTGGGGAACTCTGATGTTATATGAATTATTCCCATACTATATATTGGTATAATAAATTCATCCCCATAATATATACAAAGTGGTGTTGAAGTGGTGGAAGCATATAAATTCTTAAATAATGTTATTCGGTAATAGGAAATGATATGATAAATTAATAAACAAAGTTAAACAAAATTTAATGTGCATTAAACAACTTAAACTATAGGTTAGAAAATTACGATCCATTCTTCAAGTTGCCAATATGTTTTTCCATTATAGACGTGGATTAAGAGTATATGAATATTCATTTTCTACCAAATAATCAAAAACTCAATTTACCATGTTGATGTTCATGTAACTTAATAAAGATCATAATTAAAAACATGAAGTCACATATATTGCACTATAGGAAAATGTTGATCAGGTTAAGGTAAAATGTAGCTAATGTTGGAGGTCATTGAAAAATTGAATGAAAAATTAGTAATGTCAAAAATATATTAATTTTTTACATTAATTTTTAATATAACTCAAAAAATTTAAAACCTAAATTTATGGATGTGCCTAGCCAACATTATGTAGTACTAGTGGAGATAGAAATCCTTTCCTTTTTTTGCTTGTCAATGGTGTTTCTACCCCAGAGTCCAATCATCACCCATATATGAATCCCCAAAGACATCAAGGTGATGGTATTTATTCAATGCAACTTCTCTTCTTAATTTACAAACAATTTTATCTTCTCTGTTACAAATAAACAAGCTAAATAAATTTGAAATGTAATAAGTAAATTAACAAGACAATTTTATTATGTGACTACATAATTAATTTTAATTCTAAACTTCAAACTTACCTACAACTCAACAAGGGCCACAATATCGGATTTCATATTTTCATGCAAAATAATTAGAATGTTTGTTCCCTTTAGCTCATGATATGCCTCATAGTATAAACCCAAAATTAAATTATAGAAGAAAATTTATGTGTCACTTTGAAAATCACAATCTAAATAATTTATAATCATATTATAAATATATCTACATTGATCTAATTTTTATCTACCAAGACAAAAAATAATGTATAATAAAGTCCAAAATGAAATGTTTACTACTCTTTACTATAAAACAATCTTCACCTAGAAATATTCAATAACAGATTCTAGATATGGGTTTGTTATATTTTGGACTGAAATTACACTTCTTAAATTTTTATGGGTGACTGTAATATAAGCATAGAATTAATTATAAACTTAAAATTACATTTACTAACTTTCAATGTTTATACATAAAACATTGAATATTAATTAATAAATGGAACGTTGCACATTAAGGCTGAGGTGTTGATTGTCAAGCCTGAGTAGTTTTCCAGATATATTTTGTCTTCATCATAAAAAAAATATTCATTATTATAGGTTCCATGTTTATATGTGGTATTTTTATCAAGTATTCAATGTTAAAAGGTGATGTCCTAAAATTATTAGTCTTAGAGATGAGGGTATAATAATTATGTTCGGTAGTAGGTTTGTAACTAGACACAAGAATGTTTAGTAAATTCATGTTTATTTCATAATGGGTCATGTAAATAAGGAATATAAAATAACGCTTGCCTATCCAATCATTGTAAGTATCCTTATCTTCTAAAGGCTGAATATTTTTAGTAAAATAAGATTTATGTAAACAAAATTTTGCATGGGAGAAAAAGATATAGGATGGGAATCCATTTCTTAAATTGAGTGCCAATGATGAAATTATAATATGGGAAGAGATTGATAGTTTAACTTTATAGATGAGAAAAATTAGCATATACAAACGTTTTGTGATATTTATAGTCATATTTTTTAGAAAAATCCTACATGTTCTGGACACTACCGACAAACTGTAGGCATTGTCCATAGGTTATGCATAATACCCACTAACTCCATATGACATCCACATTGTCTAGATTCTATCTATATACTCTAAAAATAATCTATAACCTCTAAACATTAGATCATTTGGATGATGTCTACAAGGTCTATATGTCATCCACAACATCTAGGCATTATCTATAGCCTCTAAATAATATTTAGAGGCTTACCATATAGAGGATCTAAAAGGTGATGAGATATTATGGATGATATTCAAAGATTATAAATGGTGTCTAGATGCTCTAGATGGTGTCCATAGGGTATATATGTCATCCATAACCTATGGAGATCATCCACAACCTCTAGACATCATCTATAGCATCTAAATATCATTCACAACCTTTGGACACCATCTATATGCTATAGATGACATATATAATCTCTAAATAGCATCCATGTTCATTGGATGGATGCACATAAATTTTGTGTTTAGGTAGTTCTACCTATGGTTCACTTTATTGACCAAACTATTTTTCCTTCATTTCATCAAAAAATTGAAACATATTTTTCAATATTTGCCAAAAATTTACATAGGTACTTTTTCTAGGGTCCCTTAAAAAAAGACCTGATGGAAGTCCATAAAAGTATTTGAAATCATAAATTTGGTTTCATTTTGAAGATTTTAGGTTATATTTACATAACATACACACCTTAGATATGTATCATGTTAAAATTATGTTTATCAATGGTACTGATGTGTATAGTTCTACCATAAATGTGTATATGAATCATATAAATATGAATTCATATAATTTGTAAACTATGTATGTGTGTAGAACATGTTTTCAAAGCATGCACACATTATAATCTAAAACTGAGAACTGATGTAAGTGTGGAAAACATGTTTCCAAAACATTCACCCAATGTATAACTAAATCTATGAAGAATGTGTAATTCATGCCTCTATGGCATGTCCCCACTAATAATCCCCCTTCGGAGGTTAGGGGAAGTAGAAACTAGTATTTACCTTACCTTAAAAGGATAAGATAATTGTATAATATGTATATAAAAAATTTAAAATATAGAATTAAGATGTCTAGGTATATATGTCATTCAAGCATGCAAAATGTGATCACATCAAGTCCTAAGATGCATTATGGGAATGATGAAAACATCTATATAATAACAGTAAAAGCTCAACAAAAAATCAAGCACATACACAAAGGCACTTAAAGTCAAATCAAAATGCAATTATCCAAGGAGACCTCATGCAAGAGGAATGTTCAAATGCCACACAGTCGAAGGAACATGACTTATATAAATGTCCAAAAAAATAATAATGACATATTTAAGCATCTATACAATAAGCAATGAAATATTCAAATGTCAAATAAATAAATAAATAAATAAGGGAATGCAGAGAAAAAATAATGAAGCATATTCAACCGATCAAACAATTAAACTAATACACTCAAGGAAGTTCATAAAGGAACATTATAAGCAACCAACATAAACACATCGTACTAGACATTGGACATATGTGTTAGCAAAAAAATTTAAGTACATAACATTTCAACTATATTTAAAAATATATAAGCATGGATAAAGGCATGTGTAATATATAAGATAAAACATAATAATTTAAAGCATTCATAGAATGATGTAACCTATATATATCATGATCAGTGAAACAGATGCCCCCAATGTCCATATGATATGAGTAGAGGGAAGGCCCAACATAATAAAGTGAATAGATCATGTATTTGCAACTCCTTGAATAACATTCACATGATATGTGAAATATGTGAACGTAGAAAATTCTAATATGTCATATACCAAAATGGAAACTATGATATATATGTAAGTGAGCTAATAGAAAATGTGAATACTACAAATAATTTTTGGATTTTTTAAGTTTATTTATTTTTTTATTTTATTTTTCATATTTTAGGAATATTTTGAGATTTTATAAGCTACCAAATTATTTCATGTGGAGGATGATCATTTTAAGGTAATGGTAAATGAATAACATTTTTTTAACTAAATGTGTCATATGTGTGCATACCAGGAGTAAAAATTATATCATGCTCTTTTGGTAAGTTTTTATTTGGTAACTTTGGTTTACATTTAGTTGCATTTGGTTTTTTATTTGATGGTGATGCATTAAATCTATAAGCACCAAGTATTAATGGTAAAAATAGATTATGTGGTATTTTACCAAGTGTATCACAACATAGTTTGATGAAATTTTAATTTTTAATATTGTTTATTATTTGTATGAGTAGTGAATTTGGCTTGATTTGAAGAAAGGCATGTAGTTTCCTAATTTTTAACCACATTTGAAACCTTATATTTTTTTATTATCTCTCGATTTTTGACTTATTTGGTCATAAATCATAGTTTAAATATTTGACATACTTATTGATATTTTTATGACAATATATTTTTTATATGTTTATTTTTTGAATTGATCTAATTTTTAGGTTCTTATTATTTTACATTGGCTAAATGTATCTTTGAATTATTTACATTAGTATTATAAATATATCCCAAGCCTTGACATTCATTCTGATCATATGTGTAAATAGGATGAGTGATGCATTGGGAATGTTTTCCCAATCCTTGAACATGATAACCATATTTTTGCAAATATTTGTTTCCAAAACCATACTATTTGTAAAATTGAGTAGTATTATTGAGAAGTAAACATGTATCATTTTATTGGTATCATTTATCTTTTTCAACCTTTTATTTCTCTAAGTGTTATATTTGTAAATATTTTTACTCTAACTTTTTCTCTTCTAACCACATTTGTTATTTTTTGTAATTTTGGTTTAGGAGAGGTACTCATAATGTGATTGGTTTTATTGGTTGATGAATCAATTATATGATCACCAATGAATTTATGAATTTGTATTTTTTTATAATGTTAAACAATAATTTATGTGTTGACAATGCATTTTATGATATACATAATAGTATTTATATCTCCTTACTAGATACAAAGGTGATAGTTAGATCACTTTGTTTCAAATCATTTATCTTAGGATATCACTTGGATTCTTAGTATCCTTTTGTTAATTTTTTGATTCAATGAGCTTAGAAATATCATGTTATATAATTTAATTTAGATAAAAATATTTTTTAGGTACACCATTTCTAGATGAAGTAAAAACACATGATTATCACTACCCTATTTTGTGTTTTGCATGTATTCAATCTGATTTTGAAACAATTTTTAAAACTTATTCATACTTATGATTTAATATTTTAGTAATTCACAAGCACAAAACCTAAGTATTTTAGATTGATTGCCATCATTTGATACAATAGGGTGGGCCACATTACGTCTTGGATAATTGATAACCAGGAACTGGTTAGAGTTATAGGAGCTATCACCCTATTTAGGGTTATGAGGAGAAAGAAGTGCATTTTTATCCATTTAAACATGATTTTATGAAAATATATTCTAATTTTTGAGATAAATTTGTAATAATTAAAGGATTAGGAAAAATAGAAAAATATGTATAACACAATAGGAGTTGCATGGAAATACATAAATTTGAATTTCACCAAATGTTTACCCCTACATTTGATAAGGATCCTAATTGAGTAAGCGTTAAGAATATAAAAATGAACAAGTACAAGGGTGATAAACAGATCGATAGTATGCTAATTAATTGAAAAACTTACATAAATCATATACTAAATTTATTATGCTAATATATGTTAAAAATGGAATGTACATCTATGTTTAATTAAAAAAATATTCTTAACTAGTTTTGATGCTAATATAGATATAGATCTTAAAAAGGTAGAAATTATACTAGATCTAGATTTTGGATCAAACACTTGATTTTGGAAATCATACATAAGTAATCACATAAATTGGTCTCAACCTAAGATAGTTACATCCACACTTATGTCTAACCTGACATAGATATCTAGTATATAATACCTAATAAAACTACATGTGACCACATGGATGCCTATGGGTTCTATGTGGCCTTATTATAGTGCAATAAGATCTAGTTTATGGAGTGTCACTCCTTGTCAAAAAGAATAATCCTAGTTCTTCATCTTCATATTGGCTATGAGGAAAATGGGTTAGTGTGAACATGGTGTTGATCTTATCAAATAACCCTCCATTAATTAGGGATATTATATATCCAATACTCCAAAGACGGCCTCAAAATTATGCATCTATCATGTACATGTCACCCTATGTGTGAATCATACAATGTGCGATAAACAAGTAAAATAGTGACCTAGATTATAACCTAGATATTTTGGCTCATGGGATGCTATATTCAATCCTTTATACCTATATATGTATTATACTTATGATTAATATATAAATAGGATAAAATAGGGAAGTTCTACTTACTTGAGCACTTGATTGAATGAATTTGGTAATTTTCCTTGTGAGAAGATTAGAAAAAGTGAGGATTATGCTAGGTGAGGAATGAGTGAATATTGATATTTTCTATATGCCAATATCATTGGATAATATATTGACTTAAAGCACTTAGGTCAACTAAAAGAATAAATTTACTTTGTAAATTGGATGGTTTTAGGGAATTAAAAATTTACATCAAAATAGGACACATCGAGATAGGTGTCTGACTGGGAAGTAACTATTTTGATTGGTAAAAAATAAGAACACGTGAAAAAAATGTAGAGATAAATGATAAATAATTTTATAGCATTACGAGTATGATATGAGGTTTGACTAATTAGAAATATCATTTCTTAAACTAAGAGATAAGTAATTGAGCACATATAAATAGTGTATGTGATCCTTTCAGTACCATGAAGGTATAGAAGTTAAATATACATCCATGATATGTATTTTCTAAGTTAACAAGATTGATATTATATATAATTCAAAAATAGTGTCTACAATCCACTGCTATAAGGACCATTACATTTAAAATAATCAGTACAATCCTTATATAGATTCTTTTATTATATTATGTAGATATTAAAATATGGTATTAGATATATATAAACGTGGGTTTTCATTTATCTTAACCTTACATGACATGTGTGTATATATATGAATTTTATTCACCATTATATCAAATACAGATTATTTAGTGGGTCCAATCCTCCCAAGTTGTTATCAATCACCTACATGAACTCCCTATTCTATGTTGAAGTAGTCAAATATCACACTCAAACATCTTTAGATCATTAGATTAGTATTCTAAAATAATCAACTTAATTGTTATATTTAGATGGTAAATGTTTTTTGGAACCATCCAAACTTGAAGGATTCATAATGATCTAAGCAATAATTATATTTAGAGTCAATATTATTTATGAGTCAAAGCATAATTTTTCCATGTTAGTGGCATGAGAAAGTACCCAAAGTGTGTAATATAAATATACAATAGGATTAATCCTATCTCTTGGTATATAAAACATCAATCATGTATACAAAAATATTTTCACGTTAAAAAATTACTACCCTATTATTTCTAATTTAATACTAGATCAGAAGGAGAACATCTTATTCATGTCTTAAGTACCTCAAAATGAACCCAAAGTTATCATTTTCCAGTTATAAAAAGCTATAAAAAAAGGTTGTATATATTGAATAATAGATTTTTCACACATACACCTAATGAGGGGAATTGTGCACATTTATAATTCCCTCTTCATAGCATCATATATTTAAGAAATGCTTATCCATTTAACATGTAGTGGTTGGGGTCACACAAACTATCTTATTTCTCATTTTTTGGCCAAAACCTAGTGTTAAAATTGGGCATAGGCTCTCAATACAAGGATATAGGCTTATGGGTATTTTTAACAAAGACAACTATTGGGATCAGTCATAAAAATGTATGATAATTAGGTAAAACTACTTGTAATTAGATAAATATGGAATGTTTACATAGATAGAAATGATAGGTTAAGTCACTAGTGTTAGATTATACTATTTGAGGTTGATGTTCTTTTCCTAACATGCATAAAAATATATTTTTTAATCTAAGTGATTCATAGTCCAGTTTCTCACCATCCTTGTCATTTTTATTTGGTCTCAGTCCTATAGAGAATAGGAAAAAGATAAGTATCAAATTCTGTAAGCTAATTTATATAAATAACAAATTATAATTATCAAAGGATATTTTCTCTTTTACATTCAAAATTATTAATCTTTATTGTATTACATAAATATTTTAAATAATGCACATAGTTATATCTTATTAATTTTCATTGATAAAAAAATATGGTAAAACATAGTGGTGAACCTGTATATTGACTAACTTACAATGATTTTTATGATTGTGATCATTTTGATACACGTATGAATCTAGATATGGCTTGAACAATTACCAATGTTTCTCATGACATGGTTGAAATAGGATCTTGACATGGGTATGGATTATTTCAAAAGAATAAAACCACATTTGGGCGGATTTTAAGCTTGGATCAATGTGCAATAGTATAAGTGTGCCCTAATAGTGAAATTTCCAAAATAATTACCAAGTGATAGAAGAAGTGACTTATATGTTCCTTTATAGGAATTCAAAATTGAAAACCTCATTTGACCTATCAAAAAAATAAAAACTAAATTGTAATAGATGGTCTAAATTAAAAAAATATGTTGTTTCTTATGGTGAAGGATAGGATTAATCACGATCAATATCGACTACCACTATTCACCCATATTGGTTGATCTTGCCTTGAAGTGTAACATTTTAAAATAAGTATGGGAAATACATATAATTTATTAGAGGGGATTTACAAACAAATCCATAGAGGGGTATTTATGATTAATAATTTTTTTCTAGGCCTAAAAGGAAAACTTAGAAAGGTATACATACCAAGGATAGATTGAGGTGGAAAAACATATCTATATAGAGTGCTCCAATAAGTTAAAGTGAAAATTGGCCAAAACATACATGTACAAGTATTCTTGGACAAATTTGTTTGACTAAGTTTACCCTAATTTATTACAAAATTAAATTAATAGAGTAAAATGAAATATATATCTATCTATTTATAACACACTCTACATTTGGAAGAAATATTTAGTTATGCACAATGTTCCATGGAAAATCATGTGATGACGTAAAATTAGTTAATGTCCATATGTGAAATTTAAAATTTAAATGTAACATCAATTTTAAAGTATAAAAAATAATGAATAAGGAGTACATTTTTGAAACTAATGTTGTTCTTGTAAATATTCTTTAATATGATGCTTTCCATGAAGAACTTGGATAGATTGGTTCATGTTGATACATGAATATGTATCACAGGTGCCTAGAGTGTTTAAGGAACACTTCTCATTTTTTAATTCTTAATAATTCATTGCACAAGTTATACGATATGATATCTCTATATCCTTGGTGAAATATAGGAAAATCATATGGTCTATTTCACAATATTTATAATGTTTGGTGGTTGCGAGCCACTATGGCCAAATAGTTGATCTATGAAAAATATGAAGTGTGTTATGCTAAGGATAGTTAATTATGATGAATAATTAATATAAAGACTAATATAAGATAATATTTATAGTGAAAACTAAATTATAGTGGATTGATGAAAAAAAGTATCAAAAGGAAGGGTAGGGCAGAGAAGAGATGTTACTGATCTTCATTCCAAACATCATGACAAAGTTAAAATATCATCTAGGCATGCACTTAACCAATGTATGACATGAATTATTTTTAGATTAAATCGTATCACTATTGGGGATGCCATGTATCTACTAGTTCATGGAAGTGCAACAGATTTGATTTGAGACATGATTTGCATAAAGGCCAAATTTGGGCAAATACGAACATCTACAAATTATGAAAACATAAAGACTAATTTACACACAAAAAAATTATGCTCAAACTCAATACAATCAAAATAGATAATATGAAGGAAATACAAATACAAATAGGAGTGGATATAAATCCTCCATGAAAGGTGGTCAAGGATGTCTCAAAATAAGTGTAACTCCCTAATGTAAGAATAGTCAATCAATAGAGTAACTCCCACAATGAATGAGACATAAGATAATTTTTATGATATATGACAAGTCAAAGTAAATCCTATTATTGCACACTTGAGCAATATTATCCACAAATGTAAGAAATCCAAATGACATGGAATATTTAAATAGTAAAAATACAATAAAATGTAAGGAAAATAAATCCTACACTAACACCCATGCATAATTGCAACTTATATGGGCAATGATACAAAAATGGGTCCCAACAACTAGGCCTAATTAGGTAACCATGTACAATGTAATCCCTCATATATAGAGAAGAGAAAACCTAGTGGGAAAAACTCCCCTCAAAAAAGAGAAATGAATAAGTGAATAGGTTCTAAGGCACCTTGAATATTATGATGCTATCGAAATGGACCACACCCCAAAAGGAGCTCATAGATGAATGAAATTATTTTCAGTGAAGGGTTTGGTGAAGATATCAAAAACCTAATTTAAAGACTAGAAAAATCTAAAGTTGATGAATTGACCACGAATAAGCTCTTGAATAAAATGCATGTGAATCTCAATGTGTTTGGTCCACTGGTGTTAAAATAGATTCCAACTTATTTATATAATACTCTAATTTTCACAATAGATGATGATGAGCTACATGATAATAATTCCAAACTTAGATAGGACCTCTTAAAATAAATAGCCGTAGTAGTTGCATTAATAAGTCCACTATACTCTATATCTTTGAATGATATAGAAATAGCATTTTTCTTCTTGCTAGACCAACTGATAGGGTGAAGATACAAAGAAAAACTATAACCTGAGGTGGAATTATGATTTTGATTATCACCAACCTAATTTTAATCTAAAAATATAACCAAGACAACCTTTATGCCAAATTCGTACTGAATCTCGAATCTATAAGATCCCTGAATGTAGTGGAAGATCCTCTTAGTTGATTTCTAGTGTAGCTCATGGGGTTCCTTCATGAATCATGTAACAATCCCAACTACTGAAATTTTAGGCTTGGTATGAGTCAGATAAATGAAGCTACCAATAAGTTATCGATACCAAGTGGCATCGACCAAATGTGTAGAATATTCAACCTCAAGTTGGACTCCTAATAGAAACGGAGTGAGAGATGGCTTAAAATTAGCCATGTGAAGCCAAGACAAAAAGATCAATAGCATACTTGGGTTGTGAAAGTGAAATCCATAAATTTAATTGTGAAATATTGATGCTAAGTAGTGCAAAAGACCCAAGTCTATCATGTCAAATATATCCTATAAAGTTATCTTCACTACCATAATAGATGATGAAGAACTCTCGATGAGCAAAATATCATCAGCATAAAGGACCAATATTAGTAAATAATCATCCTAATGAAAAAAGTATACATGAGGGTCTAAATCACACTTAATGAAACTTGAATTAAGGAGTAAGGAATCCATCTCAGTGTTCTAAGCCTGAGGAGCCTATTTGAGGACATAGATAGATTTACTAATTCTACAACTAAATATGAATCATAAATAAACCTAGGTGTATTTTCCATGTATATATCCTCCTCAAGGTCTCTATTAAGAGAGGCACTCTTCACATCCATCTGATACACATCCTAACCATATGTTATAGCTAAACCTAGTGTGAGTCAGATTGAAGTCATCTTTGTAATGGATGCAAAGGTCTCTAAGTAGTCAATGCTATGTACTTATGAAAAAACCTTTTCAAATAGTCATGCCTTGTACTTATCAATTGACCCATCTACTCTTAACTTGTTATGATGTATCTGATGACATCCAACCATCTTCCTTCCTTTAGGAAGTGAAGTCAAATCCCAAGTATCATTGCTAATCAAGTAATTATATTTCTCATTCATGGCTCTATCCCACTCAAGTATGTCTGATGTCTCTTTGAAAGTCTACGTATTAGTCCTAAAATCAAAAAAGACATGTGGTTCACTTAAAAAGTCTACCCAAGTACATCTTTCATCATCTAGATCCCCTACCCAAATGCTTATACTCTGATGTGTCTTCCTATCCTAAAGAGGGGTTGAAATGGGTGAGTCAAGTGTTGAATCCTCATCCTCTAATGTATGCCTAGAAGTAGATGAGGATGACTCCCCATCACTCTACTCTCTATCAGACTCACTATCAAATCTAGAAGAAAAAGAAACATCTACCTTAAGAACTTGCTATGAATAATCTAAATCCTTGGATTTGTCATCAACTAAGTGAAACTAATGTAGAAAGAGAAGTGTCTAATAAAGAGTTAGTGATACTTTATTGAAACCTAAAACTTGTCTTGATGAACAACTAGTGATTTTTAGGGTGGAGAAACCTATAACCCTAGACCCCATCTAGATGCCCAACAAAGATGCAAGGTTTGGATTGAGCCTCCATATCCTTAAATTTCTTTTTTGGAACCTAAAATTTTACACCTCCAATTTCCTATTATTCAAATCTTCAAAAAGAGTTATGCCCTATAAATTTTAAGAGGAACCCGATTCTAAATGTAGCATGTAAAATTGATGGCTTCTGACCAAAATTATAGAACCAATGATGTAGATTGAATCATATAGTTTACAATTTCATTTTAAAAATGATTTTTCCTTTTTACTACACCATTTTGTTGAAGAGTGTGCGATACTATCAACTAAAGATCAATCCCCTCTGTGGTACATAACTACTCAAATCTATGGTTGGCATACTCCCCCCGCCATTTATCTATCTAAAGAATTTTGATGCACTTTCCATATTGCTTCTTAGCAGGAGACCTAAAGTCTAAAAAATTATTGAACACTTCAAACTTTTGTCTAATAAAGTAGAACCATGTGTATCTAAAAAATTCATCAATGAAGGTGAGGACATATTTGGCCCTAGTAAAATAAGGATGGGAAAACTACCCTGTGACATCACTGTGAATCAACTCAAGAGATACTAAAACACTCCTATCTTTTCCATTATCAAATTTCCCTTCAAGATGTTTGCCAATGGCACAACCCTCACAAATTCCCTTCAAGAATTTAACTCTAGGCAAGCTACTAACCATGTCCTACTGACTCAACTAGTCAAGATAGAGGTAGTTAAGATTGCCAAACTGCTCATACCATAGCTTACTAACTCCATCTTAATGGTTAAGTAAAGTGGGAGGAGAAACATATGAAGAAAAATGGGAAAAGGTGTATAAATTAGAATGGTGATTAGCCATCCCTAATGAAATTGTAGTTTCACAATGTACCTCTTTGATCTTAATAGATTCTATTGTGAACTCAACTCTCATGCCCTTCTCTATGTGGGTAATTTGATACATTGAAAGGAGATTAGATGATAGTGAAAGTACACTTAGAATTTTTGTGAATATTCCACCTTTAACATTAATATACCATATCCCTACAATTGGTACTGAAGTGTCATCACCCAAGGTGATATAGGACATACTACATGGCCCTAAGTTAAGAAACTCAGCCTTTGATGAACACATATGGTGTGAAGCACCATAGTCTATAACCCATGACAAAGTAGATGTAGAAGCCACTACAAATAAATATTTTCCCTTAAGTTTATCTTTCCAATTTTACTTTTCCTTAGAGGATTCTTTGACTTATGAAGACTATTTGATGGACTCAGGGACTCTCATATTTTACTTATCCAAGAAATGTGTAAGGTGGTCTATCTATTTCTTCATGCACTTGATCTCATCATGCCCATTCTTCTTTTAATAAAAACACTTAACCTTATCTTTTTTAGGTTTCCCACCAGATGAGGAGGTCTCAATTCTAGTTTATTTAGTGGTTTTCTATTCTTTCTTCTTCTCAAGATCTTTACTCTTTTGTTTCATATCCTTGCTTCTAGAGGCTATATGTTTCCCATTACTAACAATGAGGGATGAATGTTTGGAAGACTTGAGAGTTCCCATATGGATCAAATTCTCTTATTCCTTAGTCATATCTATAATGAAGTCATCTAAGGATGGTATTTTACAGTTGGCTCTAATGGCTCTCTTGGTATCATAAAAGTTATAGACAAATACAAAGTAATCAAGTCCTAGTTTTGAAATCACAGAAAGAACTAACTGCTCATATTTCTTCTCAGTTCCACAATATTTTAACTAAAATATAAGTGACGTAATATTATTTAATAATTCCTCAAATATGTCAAAGTTTTTATGCCTCAGACTAATTAGGTCAATCTCAAGCTCATGACCCTTTATGGTGTCGACTTTCCCAAACAAGTTTTCTAGAGTGTTCCATACTTCTTTAGGAGGTGTGGTAAACTCTGTGTAGAATAGGAGTTATGACAAAACTAAAAGATGTAACATCAAAAAGGTTTCATCACATTTATTAAATCATTTTATCTTATATATCTTAGTTATGGGCTCAGTTTCTAACCCCATAGTTATGCGAAACAACCATTTTTTCCTATAAACCATTGTAATATTATTTTTTCATCCCTGGTAGTTCAAGGGTGTAAGTGAATTAATAGTGATAAGATCCATTGTATAATTTAATATTAATGTGCTTGATGTTTTAGAAATCAAATATACAAAAAAGTAGAGAATTTTTAGAATAGAAATAGAACCACAATGCCCCTTGAAACTATATTAGGTACCCCCTACACCTAGGTTACTATATTGAAGCTGAAGCTCACACCAATAGAACATAGCATAGAAGGAGAACCATCATAGATAGCTAGTATCCACCTATATTTAATCAGGAAGTGATCATTTGAACCACAAGTCACTTCACAAAAATATCATTAGGACCATTAAATGAGGTGATGAAAAAGGCTATAAAATCTGCATTAAATACATTGGTGGTAAAATATTTTAATGAATTTCATGGAGTTAAATAAATATAGATTCCACCACACAATTAAGGAACTTGCATTATATATGGTAGATGGAAATAGGGTATAGAATGTCAAGAAATAGATTGGTTTCAATTATAAACTTTGTTTGAACTAGAGACATCAAGCAAACTAGAGAAACCTAGAAAACTAGTGGGATGAAGCACAAAAATCCTAATAAAGCAAAAATTTAAACACCCTTAGACGCCTAAAATTAATGTTTGTGAAGTAAGATAAATTATGCTTCCATTGAGATTGGTGTAGAGAGGTGCGGGAAGATAATTTTGTAGGAATAGTTAGTGGAAAAGTGAGTTTCCATATAAGCTAGCATTAACAACCCATGAAGTCAAAGGTATAATCATAAATCTCATGACTATGAAGCACCATTAATAATTTGAGTTTTCAAAAAACCTAATAAAACACACTTTAATACTAGTAGGTTCAAGATGGGCACGAAGAAGAAAGGATTAGGTCCAGATCAGGTACAATATGAACTAAAATGGGCATGTATAGCAATAGAAGTGACCATTTAAATATCAATAGTGCAATAAATAGAAGGAGTGAATGTCATGCAGGTCAATGCCGAGGTACTGACAAAGATGTCCTATCAAGTAATGCAATTTTGGGAGTTTTCATGGAGTAGAATTGGTATTCCTTTATGCACACCTACAAATTGAAGGAGTAAAACCATCTAACTTCCAACCATGCAGAAGAAGTAGCATCAGATTGGATGGTGGATATAGGGAGTAAGATAAAATATGGCACAATGTTATTTTATTTCTCCATTCAAGATAAATTGATAGCCTTTTAAACTGATAGCATTAATTTGAGGAGTTATAGGAACTCATGTTGTTCCTTCTATAATGTACCCATGGTGATTGAATGTACATTATAGGGAGGATCATGAGCATATCAATACACCTCATAAGAAGGATAACAAAGATCTTAGATGTTGGAATAAACATCTATAGGCTGATGAGTGATGATGAATAGGTGGAATGTGTGGTAAATCTCTTGAATTATTACTAGGGGGCTTTGCATTCCCCATCAAGGATTGTAAGGACCCCATCACGATGGTGGAATCACGACTCATGATCTTAAAAATTTACCCTAGTGGTCACTGGAATGACATCACAAAAACTTACCTCTATATTACCTACCATATGGGATAGGGCATGAAGTTTAATATTATCAAACTCATCATAGATAAATTTGTGAAGAATTTTCTAGAGTACCACATAATGAAGGGGACCTTCAGGTGGGGTTCGATTCTAATCCTAATAATCATGGAAGAAATCATATTACCAAATAGAGAAGAGAAAAATCTTTGCATTTTTCTACAAAATAATGACTCCCTGGTGTATAAATATAGAGACTTCACTTTCCCTAGTTTCTTTAGCATAAATTACAAAACACACATGATGAGGTGGTATAATAAGTATATATAGGCATTCAAACTCAATTGGTGGATCTCCCAGGAGTTCCCCAAGAGTATGTATAAGATGGTAACCTTTACTGTAATAAAAAATGTTTACATAGTCCACTTGGAATTTTTGCATAGACGTGCTTAGAAGGATCCTTAATAAATAACAATTATATATCTCTGTGAGGTAGATAGACATGGAGAGAAATAAGATTCAGTGCTAGTTCATATACCTAGATGGAAAAACAACAAATATGGAGAGGATGAGTCTAATCACATCAACATCCACTCACTTAAAGAAGTAACCATACTTAGCTACATCCATAGGTTATACTATGAGATTAATCCATGGAGAAAGGGCTTTGACATTGAGAAAACTAATGACCCCCTATGTAGATTGATGATGAAGGAACACCGACACCAGTAGAAAAGAAGAAATCTCAAAAGAAGAAGAAAGGGGAGACACTGGAGGAGATTAAGGAGTGCATAATATTTAAGTTTTCCTCTGGAAATGAAGACTTCACATCAGCCCCCACATAGAAGCATGTGAATTTCATGTCAAATACTTATCCTATCCTACTAGAGAAGAAAAAGAAACCAATGTTCTGTTCAGTGATGCCCACCATCATCCTAGAGAAAATAGAGGCATAGGAGGCAAAAGAAGAGGAAATAGGTGTAAAGGGAATGAAAATTATACTTGAATAAGGCTCCTCATCCACTAAGAGAACTCCCTCACTACCTCAAAGTAAAGAGGAGACGTAAGAACAAGTTTAGAGGAACTTTGGCCTCGATGATGTGGATATCAATAAGGTGTAAGATTTGGAGAAGAAAAGTTAATAAATGAGGAAGGCCAGAATGACTAAAGAAGGAATTTAGAAGGTTGAGTCCAAGGAGTTCAAGGTGTAAGAAGAGAATTTCAAGGCACAAGATGAAAAGAGAAAATAAAAAAAGGTGACCTGAGAGGAAAGGGGTGAGAAGAAAAAAGTGAAAAAGGCTCCCACTAGTGAGGAATTATATACCTAGAGGCATCTAAAGGGGCACCTATCACCCACACCATCCTAGTATATAAATTTTTACAACATGCACACACTAGTACTGAAGGGGTTCTTCAGGATAAAGAAGGTGATGTTGGTGCCCTAAAAGAATAAATAGAGAGTGATAGAATAGGTTGGTGCTAAGAAGTAACCTAAAGAGGTTCACACTCAAGATCCATAAGAAGGAGAAGTTTGCACTTATTAGGAGGAAGAGGTAAGTGAAAGGGAGATGTCTAAAGTAAAAAAACCCTTATAGGAGTAAAAAGGAAGAAAAAGGCACTGAAGAAGGTAGCAGTGCCAATGGAGATGAGCAAGAGTAGATAAAATTGGCTATCAAAAAGAAGAATTTGAGTCAACTTATAGGGAGAAAGCATAAATGGCGTATTCCTAAGATGAGTATTTCCCTCTTGGATGGTATTGACACATCTAAGACTTTAGAGGTGGATAAGGTATGTGTATTGGTAGAATAGATGCTCCCTGAATGAAGTTGATAATAAAAGATGAAGAGGACCCTTGCAAAGTGATCAAGAGAGAGATCAATAAAAATCTTGATGAGGTAGAAGACCCTTTTTTGAGACTTGAAGGGCATGTAGATGATGTTAATGTCATTTTATATAACTTCTCCACCCAAGCATTAGTCATTAAAGCACACTTCTAAAATCAATAATTCTTGAGTCTCTGAATCCTCACACTTCTGGACTTGAGTAGGGTAAAGAGTAATCAATAATTCTTGAGTCTCTGAATCCTCACTATGATACCACATGGAAGAATTATGGTGACCAAAAAACTAGGGAGACATGATTAAAATTTGTAAGTCCACCCCTTTTGATGCCCTAAGATAGATATATGGCATCATGCCAACTACTTGCTGCCTACATAGAAGACATAGCTTGGTTGATGATTATTGGTGGATTGAGAAATTGAGATCATACCAATTGGCATGATAAAGAAAATAAGATCAAGTAGGGTCAACCAATGGCAAAAAGCAAAGAAATCAAAATCAGGCCCTTACGAGAAGTGTAATGACATGATGCCAAGTGACATTATTTGATGGGCCAAAAGATAACGAAAATATCAAAGAAAAGGCTACATGGATGAGAGATGAAGATCAATGAAACTCACTAAATTAATAAACTGAATCCTGAGTTCAAGCGATAGATTAATATATCATTCAAAAAAATGAATTTTTTTTATAGAAAGCCAGGATTTGGACCACAAACAATGGTCCACATTTCTTTAAATACTTGAAGGTTTAGAAAACTTAAAATATTTGACACTATTGTGATAAACGCTGAAAAAGAAAAATGAATATACTTCAAGGAGTGTCAGTGAACAAGGGGTGTTTGATAATTCAAAAGCCCAAATGAATAATAATACTAAAAAAATGTGATAAAAATAATTTATAATAAATAATATTTATAGTTGGTATAAAGCTTCAATGATATTCTCAAATAATATCTATAAAATATTTAATGGTTAATATTCAAAATTTTAATTAAAACTCTATAATATTTTAAAAATATGCTTTTTTAGTTTTTTATTTGGCTTTAAAAAATAGGTAATCAAAAAATTATTCTCATTTGGTTAAAAACCTTAAACAAAAATGATATACGTATTTATTAATTAGTACATATTAATATGATATCAGCTATATACATGTCATTTGGCTAATTTTTATTTTTGAAAATATATATTATAATAATATTAAAATTTATTATAAGAGGACTTTCTAATATATAGCATATAGAGTTGTATATAGTTTGTAAATTACATTTATTTCCCTCCTTAAAACTAAATTAAAGTTTAAAAATTATTCTTAAATTAAACATAAATAATATATTAATTTTATGAATTAAATTATATGCATTTTTTTTTAATATTATCATAATATGCTTTTTTTCTTTTTATAATTTTTGAAAAAAAAATTAGTTAATTAAAAGTGGTTCTTCTAATCCTTTGCCTTGGAAGATATAATAAGATATAATATTATAATATTTGAAAATGTATAATTTATTTCTTGACTATGTATTTATGATTCTTAAGATTTAAACTTAATTATAAATTATTATTAATTATAAATTAATTTGATAAATATATAAATTAAATAATTTTTTTTTCATAAATTTAATTATTACTAAGATTAAGATAAATCTAATTTTGGTCGATATGGGTACCAACTCAAACATATTAAGTGGTTTGGGTCTCCCCTTGGGCAGAAATCATTGACCAAATTAATAAAGTGATCCAGTATTAGGAAGATCTAGGTTTCCAAAGAAAATTTAAAAAAAAATTGAAATAAAATCATAAAATAAACCTAACTTAAAAATAAGAGGACCTATATCCCAAAGAAAAAAAACCAAAAAAATAAATACTCCACCAAAGATCCAAAGAAGATTCCAGAGAGATCTCTTGAAAGAAAAAAGGTGTTCACCAATCTCCCAATGGTCAAGCCATAAAAATGAAATGCAATAGTACAACAATCAATATCCAAGGGCAATAAATCATAAATTCAAGATTGAAAAACACACAACCTAATTCATCGATGAAAAGAATCCAAGAAATGGTCATGTTAATGGAGAACACCATTAAACACCCAAGTATGGATTAAATTTGACTCCTGTTTTGGTGTTTTTTACAATTTTAAACGTAAAATATAGTTAATTTTTTTTTAAATTTATCAAGTGATGTGGAAATTTTAATAAAGACTATCGTTATGATGTCCAAGTTAAAAAAATGGTAGTTTTATATTATAAGGTCGTAGCTACTAGAACCTACAGGCTATAGGGCCCCGACCAATAGGCTAGTACTACAACAAATTCTAAGACCATAGGTCCACAGTTCCATAGCCTAGTCCTTGCTAGCAACTACCCACTTGGAGTTGAAAGTTGGCCAATGGCAGTGGCAATGTAGCAGAGTCAAAATAATTTTTTAGGTCTTAAACAAATATTTATAGGCTCCAAGTTATGAACCACTACTAAGAGGATATGAAGAGCATTTTGATATCCTCACTTATCAACTTCTCATTAAAACATTATATTCAACTTATCAAAAATCACCACACTAAAAATCATGTTTCATGAATCATGAATCATGATGAATACGTTTTCTCAAAGTTTTGAACTCATAGTAAGTAATTATCATAAATACATAGCAAATACAATTCATCCAAATTCTAATCAGTGGTCGTCTGGTACTCATAGGTTCCAATTATAGTGGAACACTAGAAGTAGATATCCTATGGATGTGGCTACAACATACCACCACCTCATGTGTCATGCTTAGAAGGGTGTTTATTTTTCTCCACATGTAAAATAACTTCCTTCCTAAATATTTTCTCATTATTTCTTAGAAGTTAGGTTTAAATATGTTATCTTAGGTAGGTGGTATCTATAGGGGGAGGTTGTATTTCATTTCAAATTGAAAGGGTTTTATTTTTAAGGTGTTTATGCAAAGGAGGTATTTGAGGGAGGAGAGGCATAGTCTGGTAAGTCCATAAATTAAATCTATAGTTGGGTCAGAGTGGTCTAAGTTAAAGTGCATGTGAGCCATGGTCTTTCGTAATAAGCTAAAAAATGATCCCAAATAATGCTAATAATTTATAAACAACTTATACATATCTTTTGCTAGTATAGCAGGAGAAGAAACCACAACTGTAAGAATCAGCTAGGATGCTCTCCTAGCTGGTAGAGATTTCCCATGATAGGCCATGGAAATGGTTCATGAGGAAACCTTGTTGGGATATTTATCTGCCCATTAAATATATATAAAATAGATAACATGAGTTAAAGTGTAAGATCCATGGCTATTGATGGAGCTTATTGAGGCTTGGGCATTTCTTATTTATGCATCAGAGTCACCTGACTGTGGTTGTACATGAGACTCAAAACTGGTATGTATTTATAACAATTTAAATCAAATACACCTCATTTGTGTTTAGTTTTTAATCTTTTAATCTTTATTTTTATGACCCAATTCTTAAGTCACACAAATTTAAATTCTTTTTTCTTTCATAAAAAAACATTAAATTATAAGCTTATATTAATAATCATTTTTTATTTATATAGGTTTAGTTTTAATAATCAATGTTGATAATTTATGAAGTTTATCTAGTTACATGAACATTTAATTTTTTATGTTTAATTATTTATTATTGCTTGGTTTGTATAGGTAATAATAACTATAAAAAATGTCTGAATAAAAAGAACCAATCTTTAAACAAAAAGTTTTTTTCATGGTCTGCAACATTGAAAATTTCATCACAAAAGGATCAGAATTTTGACTTAAATGAGGACTTAAATATATTGGGTTGTGATGACAACTATGGTGAAGAATTAGAAGAGGGGGAAGCTTCAACACAAAATAAAAAAGGGATAAATTAAATATATTTTTTAGAGATGAATGAAAATTTAAATTTAAGTGGTTAAATTGTATATTGCATGAAGGAAAAATAGTCATGAAATTTATATATTATGAATAACACAAGTTTACAGGACCATGTAGCACTGGAATTGGTTATACTAATTTTCAACATGATGTAATAATTACTCATACAAATTAAAACATTCCTAAATTTTCACAAGCAAAATGCATATGTGGAAATAAAGGGAAAACAAAATCAATGCCAGGACACATTGCAAGCATTGATGACACCAATAAGGAAAGAATCATCACAACCATGAAATTAGTTTATTGGGTTGTGCAAGAAGACATACCCATTTAAAAATATGAGTCCATTTCCTCTCTTGAAATGCACTTAGAAACACCAAACATGCCAAAACTTAGGGACTATAAATCATATACAAATTATATGGATTCAAATGATTTCTTTTTTTCTATATCTAATTATCTTGAAGAGAGACAAAGTGCAAAAAAATTAGACAACCCATTCTTCTCTTTGATGTTAGATGAAAGTACAAATCAAAGCCTAGAGAAACACCTTGTGGTTTATGCTACTTTTCTAGACTCAAAAGGGTTGGGGCCATCTATTTCATAATTATTAAAGATCATACATATTTGTGATGGAAGAGGAAAAACAATATATGATGCAATATGTGTTTTAAAGAAAGAAAGAGGTCTTTCAAATAAAAGTTTGATTGCAATTTCTATAGATGATGCTCATCAATGGTGGGGAGTGAAAGTGGATTTATTACTCTTTTAAAAAAATATGTACTGAATGTTAGATGTATTCATTGCATTGCTCATCGTGAGGCTTTAGCTGCATTAGAAGATGCTAAAAATTTATCTGAATTAATGTTTGCTAAAAATTTGGCAAATAAGGTATATTCTTGGGTCCAAAAATTCTACTTAAAGACATAATATACTTATTGCTCTTCAATAACTCATGCAACTCAAAACACTTCAAGCTTTTCAAATTCATGGAGTTAGATGGCTCTCAAGAGGACAAGTCATTCAAAGGCTTATTGTGTTGATGCCTTCACTGTTGACTTTGTCGAAAAGTGAGAAAAGAGACTCATGATATGATAAGGTTGAGATCTTCTTAGTACAATTTTTCTTACATATGATTGTAGATGTATTAAGTGAACTAAACAAGTTGAATAAAAATTTTCAAGAAGAGAATATGGATATCACATCTTTAGGGGCAGCCATAGATTCTACTATATAGACTTTAAGTACATGGTTTCTAAGGTTTGACACTTTTGAAAATGGTACAAGTTACTTGTCTAAATTTTTACTTAGCTCTAAATATGGTTATTTAGAAATTATTGATCAAGATGGACACATTCATAGGAATGAATTACAATTTATGGAAAATCCAAATGTGCATGATGATTATGTAGATGCACCAAAATAGAGAATAAAGCCTTGTATTGATGGGTCACTAGAGAGCTAAAAAAACATTACTAAAAAATATGTTCAAAAACTTGTAGATTGTTTAAATGAAAGATTCCAAAATCTTTCATTTTTCAATTCTATAAAGTTGTTCATCCCTTTTCATTATTTAGAGGATGCATGTACAAGAGAAGAAAAATTAAAGTGGTGGCTACTCAAAATTTTTGAATGCTTGCAACATAAATTATGTGAGGAAGAAAAGACTTTCTTTGATTTTGAAGGTCGTTTAAAAGAGTTGTATAATTTTGGTGATACTCTTCATTTTAGTCGTGAAGGATTCTACATGAAGGAAGATTGGAGGGTTTTTTGTAGTATAGATTAAGATACAAGCTTTCCAAATATGACAAAACTATGGCAAGCAATACTTACCATTCTAGCATGTACAACAGCATGTGAGAGAGGATTTTCAAGACAAAATATAATAAAAGATATATGAAGAACAAAACTCTCATTGGATACATGGGATGCCTTGATGCGAGTTTCATTGATAGGTCTTGATATATCAATCGTACACTGGAACAAGGTTTATGAAATTTAGAAAGATGTCAAACAAAGAAGGATTTAAAATATTTTAGAATATTCTCTATGGACATATTTATAATATTATTGTATTGTATATGAGCCAATGAACACTCGAGCTTTTGTTTGCACTACTTTTTTAATAGTGTTTTCTCAAGTCAAAATTTAGGTACTCTATACTAAACTCAATAGACTATTTTGTTATGGGTGGGGCAAGTTTAATTTATTGCTCTATGCCTTTCACCTTATGTTAAGAAAATTTAGTAGCATTTTTAGCATAGAAATAGAAATTTCATGGATTTTTATGTATTTTTTATGTTGAGAAATTTTAAGAGATATTTTGAGAATTATATGTAAATAAGTGATTTATATTTTTACCAGTTTTAAAATCTTTAAAAAAAATCATTCATGCTTATCTAGTAAAAAAAAAAAAATGATTCATGCTTACTTAGTAAAAAAAAAATCTTAAATTATTGAAAAAAATCTAAACTTATTGAAGGAAATTTTCAGCCCCAACTAGGTTAGGGAATTTTTTGTTGAAATGAAAATTTAAGGCTCCTATTTAAATAGAAAAGATTTATTTTATTCCTATACATTATTAGAACTCCATTCGATCAATCTCACATTGAAAATAGGAGCACGAGCCCTTTGTATGATAGAGCATCCTCAAGACAATGTGTGTAGTCGTAGTGAATGTTCTTTCCTTACAACATAGCTAATAGCAACGAACATTCACTGATTTCTATACAAATTTATGAAAATCAAAAATGAAAAATAAACGTCACATACAAAATGACATTAATTAACAAACCGTCACAGAAAAAAATTGTTAAGAGATAAAGGTGACCGTCAAATTTAACTCCTGCACCCAAGACCAACACCTCATAATTATTTATAAAGCTGAATTAATTCGGATTTGAATTTTGATGTGACATGTCCCATCAAATCTACCGGTGCTAACTTTTGAGGGCAAAAAGCCAAGGACTTCATACACATCCACCTTGAATCTCTACCAACCAAAACTAAACTCAAAATCACATTTGTCCAGCTACACCCTGACAACGGGCAAATCAAACTGCCTAGCTGCAGAGTAATGGCTAAAAACATTAAAGAAAACAAGAACAAAAAACAAAGATTTACCGTATCCCTAGGGGACAATCATCAACAAAAGGGTCCATCTCGATGGTCCTGAAAGGATTCCTCCCAAGTTTCTCCGTATTGCATTTACAAACCATTCCAATTTTCTTAAGCTTAGTTCTACAAATTTTCCCAGGTTTGTGCAGCTCCAGCAGATCATTATTTCCATATCTCTGAGCATTTTTTAACAGTGCTAACACTTAATCTATACTTGCTTTACATTCTTCAATTAGGTCCATTTCCACGAGGGATGATCCTTGGTCAATGTTTGGACAACTTACCTCAGAACACATTGAAAGTAATACATTCTCGTCCTTCCTAAGCCTGTAATTTGCTTTTCCCATATTTTCCTCCAATGGTTTTATCCTCGTACCCTCTCTCAATGGAGTCTTCTGTTCTTCCGCAGGGCCGATTTCAATCAAAAACTACCCGTCCACTTCGGCAAGATCATGAGTTTGGTAAGACCTCGTTGGAGCAATTCGAAAAGCTCAGTGTCTTTATGTAGCCAGATCATGTTGGACAAACATTGTTGTCCCTTGTGGTAAGCAATCTCTCACAACACCACCATGTTCAAAAAATTGTTCCTCCATCCTTGCAGGGCTGTTAACAGGGAAGCCCATGTTTTCCTGTAGAGGAGACAATTCATTCAAAATAGGGCCAGAGGCGTTCACCGGGGCCTGATTTATCCAGCTGCCTTTGAGGATAGACAGTTTCTCCTTTTCCTTAGCTTGACTTTCCCTAATCTTATTTCTAGCACATTTATGCCCAAAGACACGCCAGATGGAGCGAATTTACTCTACATGTTCATAGACAATTTTTTGATTCCAAGTGCCATATTTATACTTTAGTTCAATGGAAATCGGGATAACCTTGTTAGCATCCACGTTGACACAGAGTCGAGTAAAAATAAATGTATTTCGTGCTTTAATGACAGAGTCAAAGGCAATAAACTTCCCAATGGGTTCTGCAATTCCCTTCAAGATATTATCCTTCCAGAATCCAGCGAAAAAGCAGGAAATCTGATCCAAACATGAACAACTTTCTAGGATTCGTTAAAAGGATTAAAACCCATCTTACACGGTCCTGATTGAAGAATGCAGAGGCAGTCTTCTTGGTTTGGGAAGGAGAAAAAAAGGAAACCATCTGCCATGGCTTCAATCTTCACTTGGCTCTTCAGTTTCCATCTTCTACGGGTCCAATCTCTCACCGCATTTGTTTTGTGTCTATATCCTAAGAATTTTCCGATGAGGCTGTTCTAGAACTGAAGTTCCTCACTGTCCATTTCCTCATCTGTGATTTCCAGCAACACGTCTCTTTCCTTGAAACAGAGGGGTGGAGATCCTTACTTTACCTTTCTGAGTTAGGTGATCCCATGTCTAGATCTGCCTTAAAAAAGCACAACCTTTTGCACCTCCCCCCCTCCATCATCTTCATCACTACTACCCCCTTCTCCAACCTCCCCTCTCATTTTTTTCACTAAATGTAGTTGCTAAATTTAATCGTTGTTACATTTATTTATAAAAATATAATTATTAAATCTCTACTCATCACAATAACTTAATTAATATTGGTACATAACATGTTTAAACATCCTAGTAATATGAAAACATGTACATAAATGTGGTTAAATTTTTTAATTTTAAAAAATATATATTTATTTATATATATTATAGTCATTATAAATATTTTATGTATTTATTTAAAAAATATTAAAAATATTAATTATAAAAAATCAATTTTAATTTTTTTAAATATTATAATTATTTTTAATTTTATTATTTTCTCCACAAATTTTTAATTTTGTAATAATAAATCTTCCAGTTTAATTACATAACATGTGAAACTCAAAATAATCATTCTCAGAAACAAAAAGGGCTCCAAACAATCATATATTAGGATATTATGATTGTGTAGTTACGTTCCCTAAGGAAAAAATGAATTTTTTTAAAACCCTACAACCACAATGGATAACATGATAAAACACATGCAAGCGAAAATATATATATCATCTATGTTTATTTCATATTAAGTTTATCTTGAATATCAATAATTAAGTGTTACACTGACATGGTCAACAATTACAAGCCTTTCAAAATCGAGGAGCAGAATGAAATGAGTTAAATAATTTTAAAATATTAAAAACCCTGCATGTCTAACATTAGACCTCGCTCACAGCACTTCTAAGTTCTTTCTTGCAATAAATATAAAATAAAAAATTTCATTATAAATCTCATTTTTTTAATTTAAAAAAAAGCCACAACGGCAACATTAATCAAATATGAAAAAATAACACAAACAAAAAACTATAATATCCACCTTATGTATAATATAATACTATTTCGAATTGTAAGGGGAGGAAAAATTCATTTTATCTTAAGGTTAGTAGATGGATGATTAGACTTTTTTTTCTTTCCAATTCTTATAATTCTAAATATTTATACAACTTTTCTAAATTTATTTTATTATATAAGAAGAAAAACCAAATTTTTATATTCTATTATATTCCATGTTCAATCGAATGCAGTAAGTTAGCATCACCTCTATTTAAATTTGTACTTAATCAATGGTTGTAATATACTTTTTAATTTAACTTTTGTTTAGGTTTATGGTTAAATATTAATTAAGATTGGACTTATTAATTAAAGTAGTTTATGTGATTAAAATATTTATTTTATAAAATTTTGTATTATTTTATATTTTATCACTAAAAAAAATAGATTTTGATTATGATAATTAAATAATTGATTATAATATTTTTTATTATATATTTTTATATTATAAAGATATCATGATAAGTTTGATGATTTTTGTCAATGATTTTATTATATTATATTATGAAATCATTTTGTCAATGATTTTTTTATATTATACCGATGATGAAATGACTTGATAAGGATTTGTATATTATTTAAGTTGATACAATGATAACAAAACATCTAATAGTAAACTTCTAAATAAATATGAATACAAAAAATAAAATAAATGATGATAATTAACAGCGGATATATATATATATATATATATATATATATATATATATATATATATATATATATATATATATATATATATATATATATATATATATATATATATCACATTAAACATGAATACTTAACACATATGCTTTGGAGACATATATAAAGTGGTTACAGAATTATCAACATAAACAGGGGATGAGAAAATAAAATTCATTTAAATGAAACCAATAGTTTATAATCATTAAAGTGACTAAAAATGAAACTATGAAAAAATAAATAAAAATATCACAATTATAAATTAAGAGGTATCAAGGAGCCACATAGTCACAACTATAAAAGAAAAATATTATGTATCCAAAATAAAAATCCATGTGATATAAAATAAAAATGTGATCAACAAAGAGGAAGTTGGCTACAAGAAAACATAGTTAACAATACACTTGGGAAAGGAAATAAATGTGAACAAGTCCAAAATCAATTATAGAGATTCATCGAGACACATTTGAGTCAACCGCAAGCAAAGTAAAGATAGCCATTATTTAATGTGAATAGAGGGAAGAGGACTAAAACCATGATGCATTTACAATTATACTCATACCTTACTGTAGAAAGGGCAACAAAAGTAAATAAAAAATCTCAGATTTGAAAAAATGTATAGAGGGTTATGTTCAAAAAGGAGGATTCACTTTTCACTCTTTATACACTGATAAATTTATTATGAAATTCACAGTTGAGAATAATTGAGTAGAATTTAATGTATTTTACAGTCGAAAATAAGGATGCATATGAGATTAGGCATGCTGATGGAAAGGTAAAGATATTACGTTGCTTGAACCATATAATCTTGTATGCCTTTAAGGTGTAGTGATACATTAAGTGGTATTTTTATATCACATATACAAATTTATTTACTCTCATGCGCAATGGCAAATAATTTTTATTTTCTCCAACCAACAATGATTTTTTTAATGAGGTACACATTGAAACTAATAATGAAATTGATGAAGAATAATCTGACGCACATAATGAACATGACACTCATATTAATCTAAATGTCTTTAATGGAATAGACCAATAGCATTTACAAAATCTATCTAAATTTCATCAAAGTCTCCAATGAAACACTAGTGAGTTTAATAAAGTCATTGTTCTACTTATTGAATCAAACATTGAGCATCAAACAAAGTTTACCACCTTTAAACCTCAATATTTAACATTTCTAGTTGTCAAATCCAAAAATTCTAAAATTTTGACTTCCAATATTTCATTAATTTATATATCTACACTTGTTACTTCTATAACATACTCATTTTTTTTTTAACATTACTTGGTTTACAAAATGTTTCTATGCCTATACATACTCATACTACTCACACTCCAATTATTTCCACAAATGTTAGTCTTGAACGTGCACTTGTTGCTTTACAAGCTAAGATAATTAATATTGAATCAATTATCTCTCTTATTTGCCCATATATAGATTTATGTTATCTATTACATAGATATTTGTCACATAAAATTCATCTTATCCACTACATATTGGATTTGTGGCTTCTAATCTCAATCTCTATAAAGGGAGATGAAGGTAAAGGTGATGTTGAACAACATTTATGATATTTTCTTAAAAACTATTTAAATTATACATATAATGAAAAAATATTGACAAAACTATTTTAAGAAAGTATAAAAGAATATGAATATGGTCTTTGATTATTTTACGACCTTCCTATCCAATCATTAAAGGCTTACAACCCTTCGGAAAATTAGTTTATCAAACAGTTTTCCATCAACATTGACGAAAAAGTTGGCAAATGGATTTTTTTTGAAACTAAAACAATGAGCTCATGAAACAATCATTGAATATGTGCTAAGATATAAGATTATGTTTATAAAACCAACTCATCACAAGGTTAATAATGAGCTTAAACACATCTTTAAGTTTATTGTGTTAATTTCAAGATTCAATAATGTTTGATAAGTTAAATTATTCCAATCAACTCTTGCATATATTCAAAGATTGTGAAGTTAAATTTATTAATTTTAGTAAGAATACAATACACATAATATATATTTTTAATTATAATATTAAATTTTGATGCAAGACAATCTATAACAAAAAACAAAATGAAAACAATAATTAGAACAAATTTACAATTAATGTTATATCATAACCACCAAAAAATATTAAACTTAGAGGAAATTTCCGGGTTACCTTGACCAGCTTATGCAATAATTCAAAAAATACTAGAATTCAATTTTATCATTGTTCCTCCACGAGTTGAGGTAATATGTCTAGACCAAATATATATTTTAATTCCAATGCATACTTTAACTACAATAGATGTATTGGCACTCTATAAATACATGATTCAAACATAGGCATAATATTCAATATATTCTTAATGAGAGAATTATTTATATTGTAACACCTATCAAATAAGCTAAACCGATAAAATTATAAGGTAAAGTTAAACATTTACAACTATCCTATTAAAAAACATGAATAAAATAGGAAGGATAAATTTGAATTACATTATGCATAAAATTATCCTCCTCCTCTTTATTCATATGGACATCCACTTGATAGCATTATTATTATAGTTATAATAAGATAAACACAATGACTTATGATCACATTTGATGATAGTGAAATTGCAAATGATGATTCAGATAAATATGCGCTCTTAATTTGGGCATATATTGGAAAGTAATCCATACTTCCTGAACACTCCTTCACTCTCTTTGCTATACATAACAATATCTAAAATATATTTATACAATTTTAAATTCCTTTTATAGTCATAAACATAATACTATATGGCATATAGTGATAATTTTTCAAGTAAAGTCTCTAATTATATACAATACATTTGTAGTTATAATGAGCATAATGGTCTTTGACATGATACTAAGATTCATTTGGATACATAATATTAGAGTAATACCTTATATTGTGCATAATTATCTTAAGTATATTCACTATAATTAAGTGATCAAAATTATAGGAATACCATACATTTACAACAAATGACATTTATTTCTTCTATAGAAAACCTTCATGGCATATTCATTGAGTAACATATCACTGAAATAATCTACAAAACTATTAAAGATAATGATTTAAAAATTCTAAAGGACATTTGAGTTTATTCACCTACTACTAATATGATAATGTTACATATTGAAACTCTCCATACAATTATGCATATGATGGAGCTAGATATGAGCATATTCAGTTAGTTGTAAATACCATTATACCTTCTCCTAAACACAAAATGGGACACACAATTAGGCACCCATCTCATAAGAACAACAAGTTATTATAATAGCTACACCACAGGTACATATTAGTATATCATTTCCTACACATGTAGATACATGTTTACATGGATATATGAATATTGATTCAAAAGGGTACATTACAACACATGATTATTATTGAGATTTATAGGAATTGGCAATTGGCTGTTCATAATTACAGGGATTTAATCCTTCATAACATAAGGTTGGATTCACATATATGCATCCAATTTATGAGATTATTCAGTGGACATAGTCTCTAATTCCATCCCAACAAAATAGTTTGGTTGAATCTCTTGATTAGTCAATTTACTTTGTTTTCTTCATTTTCCACATAAATCTCTTTCCTCATAATTTGTTTATCAATTATCTAATGAATATTATAAATCCTTATATTTTATTTTCAATTTTTTGAAATTACTCTCTTGATTTTTAAGCTAGTTTTAACAATACAAAATAATTCTTTTATCTACCTTTCCCGCATTACATACTTAACCATGTTATAGAATGAATCACACTAACATGATCACACCTATATTATACCTATAACGGGAATGCATGCTTTTATCTATACTCATAATTTAAGATACATTACTATGACTCATTTTCCACATACATTTAGGGCATATATCTTGCCTTCCCTCTTACAAAAATTATGTTTTTTCACCATGGTGTGGATTGTTTAAATCCATTTTGGTTTATATATTTTATGAAATTTCCTTGTGAAATGTTTTTTTATTTTTTAAATTCCAATATTACAAAAGATGTCAAAAAATTAAAATATGGAAAAAAATTTAAAAAACATATAAAAAAATTAAACACATCAAAATATGTTAAAAAACCATAAAATCGGAACCTCAAAAGCATTCTCAATTGCTGATTTAAGTTTAATTATATCAATATATTATTTTTTACATGTTACATAGTTATCATATTTTATTTTATCAAAACACACATCAATGCTAATGAGGTACTTGAGTGTGATACAAAACATACATTTTCATTGTTTTAAATTACATAATTTTTTACTACCTCACAATCTTGCTAAGTTGGAAGAATCTCTTCATTCTCCTTGAACATGTTTATAAGTTGTATTTATCCCAAATCCTCCTACCATGTTTAGTTATATAACATCTAAATTTTTCTCTTATTTCTCATACTTTACATATGATTCAAGAATATATTATATTTTACTAAAAATGACATTTACAAATCTTGTGGATATATATTGATGTAATTTTCATATACCCCTTTCTTTATTGCATACTATGTTATAATTTTCTCTCTCATTATATATGATGAAAATGAATGTTTTATGGCATAATCATGTCCTTTGTGTGTAGCCGTTAGCATTGTGTATTATGAGACATTATCATGCCCTTTATTTTTTACCTTTCAATTCTTATTCGTGACATTTTATGAAAATTACATGACATTATATAACTTTACTAGAATTTTTAATGATTTTTCCTATGTTACCATGATTTACATCATGCACTTCTAATACTTAATACATATATTATAATGCCATTATCTACATCATGTATATACTACTTATATTATTCAAATATTCATATATATAATACATTTTCCAAATAAAATTCAATGTTACATTCAATACAATGATAAAAAAATACAAACTTTATTATTCAAATTTTATTACATGATTACTTCTTTTACATATGTTATAATTCTTATTTTTTGAGCTAGGTGACTCATAGGATACATCTCTCACCTCAAAAGTGAGCCATAAAAATGGGATTAACCTGAGAAATCAAGTACTAATGAGAAAAAACTTCAAATTTATGGCATTTTTAAATTTATAAAAATTAAACATGATTAAAAATTAATATATTACGGGGGGCAAGTCACATGCATGTTCACTACTTCTTAATGTCACAAATTTTCTAATAAATTATAGGTTTTAGTATTTATAAACTTAAAAATTGTAATTAAATATCAAATTAGTATAGTACAAGGGGCATGATATCCATTCATGTTAAATATACCATATGGAAATTTAATATATTTCTTGATGTTAAATAATTTTGAATAGAATATATCCATCTATAGTGGGTTTATTTTCCTCATTGTTATAAGTTAATGATGTTAGAGTCTAGTGATACTCAAGGTCTATGGTTTCACATTTCCACGATGTAGTAGGTCACATTTATTTGTTTCACCTCTTAAATTTATGTATATATATTTTAAGTTTTCAAAAGAGGGTTGTAACATATAATCTTTTGAGGTAAAGAGCATTTAAATGTTCTTCTAATTGAGACTTGTTCACTTGAATTTTCCCTAAGATGAATATTTCCCCAAACTACCTCAACTAGAATGAAATAACTTATCTACCTTAGATTTACACAGAAATTTGACTATATACACTTATAGGTGTATACATTCCTTTCTCTCTTTGCAAGTTTTTATTGGATTATTTTTAGGATACAAAGTTATTTTTAATAACTTATTTTGTTTATGTAATTACATTTTTCGTTATTCAGGGCATTTTACCCATTAGTTGGTTTTTTATCAAACTCTCTTTTCCATAAGATTCTTAAGCTTACCTTGTACAAAAAAAAAATCCTTTTCAGATTGAATATATTATATACATTACTATGTTATTTATCCATCTTATGGCCTTAAGTGGTGTTAAAGTGTAGGATATCAGAGGAAGAATATTAAAGAGATGGTTTGAAGAATTGAATTGTATGGTGCTAGTCACACACAACAAGTAATCATATGCCCCATACTATTTTCAAACATATGAAATATCACATGAGTGCCAACATATTTATGATGAGACCACTTAGTGACTTGATCTTAAATTTTTTATTCTTTGAGCATCGTTCTAAATCAGTGTTCACCATTGCATACATTTTCAATGAGATGTTCCAATGGTTGGTTTTTTTGATCTTACTACTAATGCAATTATACATTCTAAAGATAATTAGAAATTTTGATTTATCAGTACAAATAATATTAGACATGTATGATGATAGACTAATGAATTGGTATTTTATTCTTCCTTATTATAAATCTTGCTAGTTTCAAGATTTCTTTTAAAGATACAGATTCCACTTATATTGCCACGGTTGAACTTGTGCACCATGTTAATATTAGAAAGAATTTTCCACCAATTTATTTTTTTTATTGTATCAAATTTTATAATTAAATATTAGGTTTTTATAAGTCGCCAAAAAACCTAAAAAACAACATTTTTATAAGTGGCCAAAAAACCATAAATTTTATAAAATCCTAATATTTCAACATTAATATTTTTAATTATTATTTCAACTTTTATATAATTAATATTAACATTTATCTAGAGTATTTTTAATGTAACTAAAGTTTGTCTAATTCTTAAAAAATAAAAATGAGATCTTAAACATGTAAAAAACAATTTCACCTTGCTTGTAAAAATGTTGTTTTTTAGGTTTTTTGGCCACTTATAAAAACAACAATTTTTAGGTTTTTTGACAACTTATAAATTTTAATATTAATTATAGAAAAGTTAACCATATAAATTTTATAATGAAATGAGAAAGTAGAGTCAAGGGTTCAAAACCGCTTGAACTTGTATTTTGATAAAACTTACTATTTTTTTATATTATTTTTTGTGTGAAGGAATTTTAAGGATAAAGTCAGTTTTTTAATGAAAAAACTTTAATAAAGGTGTAATAGGAGTTATAAGGTGTAATTTTTGATAAATATTTTGATTATTTGTAAATTTGAATCTATTCAGTGTTAAATACAAAACACCAATAGTTCACCTCAATTTTTTCTTTTGTTAAATCATGAAAAAAGTTATGAGTTTCATCTTAAAAAATGGAAAGTTGTCACCTAAAAACTAAAAATAGTGGATTATAAATATGGATAGTACCCTCATATTTAATGATAGGTGGGAAATTACTAGGAAAGAGACCACACCACCAGTTGAAGTGGTGAAATTAGTTGAATATAAAAATTTGATAATTGTACACTCATGCTATGTTTGTTCCTAGTTATACACCTCTCTAATATAACCTTACACACTTGAAATAAATGACAAATAATGATGAGAAAATAGATAGAATGTCATTGTAGCCAAGAGAAGTTTTGGCATCAAAAATGGACCAGATTAAGAAAATGACTGAGAGGCACATACAAAAGGTATGATGAGTTCCTTGCTAATTTTGACTCTAAATAAACCAAGGTGAAAGGACCCAGTGGTAGCTCGCTCACATGTAGAGATTATACAATTTAACCTCCATGGGGATTATTGGTATAAGGGAACATGGATCTAATGAGATTACAACAAATCTTGTTGAGTCCACCCTATAAGGGTTGTCACACAAAATGAACAAATTTTATATGTTAGACAAAAGCTAATAAAGATAGATATTAATGTGTAATTGCAACATTCATCTAAAAATAGTCTTCAACAATAAAGGGGATACATAAAATATTGTAACATTAATATTTTATACACAAAATGCAGATGCATTTTAAATATATAATGTTTATGCACATGAAATAAAATAACACTTCAGATATGAAAAGGGCATGTTATATGTAGGGTACGATAGGGTTAGAAAAGTTGATATTTATAAAAAGGTGAGGGTTGTGTGATGGAGGGATTCAATTAGAAAGGATTCTTTCAATCACTCATAACGCCATTTATGAGAAAAATATAAAGAACTTACATTTAATTTAATGAAACTACCATAATTTATTTTCATTCTTCTGTAAAATCCATAAACCTAAGATGCCCTAATAAGTTATTCAATAACATACTCCAAATACAATGTAGAAAGTGATTTACAATCCAAAACTAAACCCAAAATGATAACCAGTAATCATCATAGAATAATATATCCTGTTAATAGAATTTACAAAACATATCACTACACTTCATCAACAAAAAATAGAAGCGAACCATATGAATATTCACTAACTTGAAAGAAAAATATTACAGACACCAATGTTTCAAAATGCTGCCATGCAGAGAAGCATGGTGTATATGCTCCATGTTGGGCAAGGGAGTCATATCAACATGATCTCAGATCATTTTAATGGTTGTAAAAATATATCCACCTTAGAAAAAGAGACAAAACACACACAGTATTGATCCCAAAATGTGAAGAGCCTACATTAAGGAAAATAGAGAATAACACTATGACCAACCCAATGGCCAACCAACCTTTAAATAGAATACAAGCCTTCTATTTATACATTTTTAACCTTTTAAAGTATGGGAATGAGGGTTATAATTTATAAAAGTGCCAAACACCCCTCCAAGTTCTGTCAAGATTCTCCAAGCTGGAAAAATTATATTTCCATGCAGAGAATCTTGATGTATTAATAAGAAAAATGATTCCTCTAATTGCCTCTACAAGGAATGATGTGGATTTGGAATAGAATAATTTATTTCTTGGAAATTTTGTGAATTTAATTTTTTAAACTTTTAAATCTTCACATTTGATTTTTTTTCAAAATTTCCCTTTTATGGTTTCCTTCACGTTTTTATAGAAAAAATGCATTATTTTCACCTTTTTCCATTTTAGAGAAATCATGTCCCATTTTAAAAATTTATGCAAGTTTAAATTGCATTATGAAATTTGAACAAGTGTATTTTGCATGAATTACAATATGCATGGTGTAATATTTTACTTTATGCAAACTACACTTGTGCAAATTGTACTTCATGCAAAATGGACCATGCAACTTACACTTCGTGTAAATTGCACTTGTGATAAATTTGTTAAAGGGGATAAGATTTCCCCAAAAGGGAAAAAGGAGAAAATAATGCATTTTTTAATTAAAAATATGAAGGAAATTATAAAAGGGAAAATTTAAAAAAAAAATCAAATGTGAAGATTGAAAAGTGCAAAAAAAACAAATTTGTAAAAAGTAAAGGTGCAAAGTGAAAAGTGAAAAGTGTGAAAATACATGTTGGATCCAAAAAGAGAAAAGTTAAAAATAACCTAATTTGTTGTATTTTAATTTTCTTTAGTTGACCAATCACCTTCGTGTAAGGATATTGTAGTTTTGCAAGTCCAAAGTGGGCCACTCCAAGGAAGATTAGTCAAAGAGCCATGAATATAGAATATCCCCATGCCATCATTGCAAGAGTAAGTTATTATGTGGCATGCATAATAGGAAGGGTAGATGTCCAAGAGTTTCTAACTATGCAATAAAGTGGTCTAGGACATTTCCAAGTAGTTACACATGAAGACAAGAAGTTTGTTTGGCCTCCATGAAGAATATTTTAATTTTAACTCATGTGAAATACATTTTGAGCCAATAAATCAACGGGTTTATTGCAAATCTACTTCGTTTCTTGTAGAGAAAGTTAGAGGATTCACTATTTTTAATAATACACAAAGATTATAGGTGTGTCAAAGCTTTTTTCCCAGCTGGGAGCATCTTGGCAAACTTGGAGGGTTTTTTTTTTACTTTTACAAATTGTGATCCTCATTCTTAGATTTGGAAACGGTAAAAATATATAAATGGAAGGCTTTTCTTCTATTCAAAGGTTGGTTGGCCATTGTGTTGGTCTATGTTTTCCTTATTATATGCTCTTCACATTTTTAGATTGCTAATGTGTGTGTTTTCTCTCTCTTACTAAGGTGGTTATAGTTGTACAACCATTAACAATCTCTAAAAGCATGTATATATGACTCCCATGCCTGACATGGAGAAAATTTACCATGCTTATCCCCATCTTATGATTTTGAAACATTGGTGTATATAAGATTTTTCATTCATGTTAAAGAAAATGAATTTGGTTCTCTACCATTTTATGTTAATGAATTACAGTGATATGTCTTGCAAATGTTGTTCATATGATATTTTATTCTATGCTCATTACTGGTGGTCATATTGGGTTTATTTTTGGATTGTAAATCCTTTTCTGCTTTTTTTTCTAAAGTATGTTGTTGAATAACATATTAGGGCATCCCAGGTTTATAGATTTGATAGAAGAAGGCAAATCACTCTTGGTAGTTTCATTATCTTGCATGTATGTTATTTGCATCTTTATCATAAATGATGTCATGAATGATTGAAAGAATCCCTATTGACTGAATACCTCCATCACACCACCCTCCCCTTTTTATTATATTAACCTATCCTACCCTATCGTACCCTACATATAACATGCCCTTTACATATCTAAAGTGTTATTTACTTGTAGATGCATAAACATTGTATATTCAACATGTGTTGGTGTTTTCGGTGTTAATGCCTAGCATTACAATATCTTATTTATCCCCTAGTAATAGGATAAAATAAAACACATATTTATCTCCAAATCACATACAAGAGAAACTATGAAATGAAGCAATTAAACATATATAAAATAATCATAAACATACACAAAATAGGAGACATCAAATTTAACGTGGTTGATCTATGATGGGATACATCAACCAAACTTGTCCAGTAAATTATTTCCAAAAATACATCAGAGATAAAAATCATGCAACAAAACCTATTACACCTCTCTACCTTCTCTACCACCTACTTGTTTTGGCCTCAAATCTCTCTCTCTCTCTCTCTCTCTCTCTCTCTCTCTCTCTCTCTCTCTCTCTCTCTCTCTCTCTCTCTCTCTCTCTCTCTCTCTCTCTCTCTCTCTCTCTCTCTCTCTCTCTCTCTCTCTCTCTCTCTCTCTCTCTAAGGTATTTTAATGGCTTAGATGGTAGTTTGAGGTCTCGAGTGATGACTCAGACTATGACATGCAATTACAATGTTATTGACCATAATACATCTATATACACACACAGATATATATATATATATATCTTTGTGTGGATGTAAATATATTTATATTATATATATTTATAATTATATATAAATGAAATGGAATATATATATGTATGTATTATTTTACAATGACTAATTTTTGTGTTCTTTTATTATTGAATGGTTTTAGGCTTAGTATTAGTAGATAATTTTAATATATTTGTTTATTTAATGTTGATTATCCATGTGGATTATTTATTTTATGTATTTTAAGTGGCATATTAAATAATATACACCTTATTATTTAAAATTTATGTAT